>NQII01003590.1:161832-183614 GCA_002778355.1 Clitarchus hookeri
GATTTAGAATGGGCTGGTGACCACAAAAGGATGGATGGCAACGGGGTGGAAGGGGTGAGCTTTTTCAGCTCTCAACTCTCCCACCCCTCCTATGCGCCCAACCCCTCACCCACCAGTGCGTAAGCAAACTGTTTGTGAACCTTCCCCTCCTGTGTTTGCGTTGCATACATTAATCGGTATTCTGGTGCAATTTCTACCTCTGCCGTCCGACGCCCTCAACCAACCCCAATCCCCGCGCATGCGCACACATACACGGACACTCTCTTCTCCTCTCTCTCTGTCTTTCTTTCTCTCTCCCACAGTGTTTATGTAGTCCCGTCCTTCTCTCGCAAGCATCAGCGTTGTTTACGCAACCTTTACTGTCCCGCGCGGGGTAACGAACCGGCTTTCGAGCGGGCAATCGAACTGAAGCGCCTTAACGACGGCCGTGTATAAATCAGTGACAGCGACGGTAGCTCTGAAATCAACCGTCTTGAGCGCGAAGCACTTAAACAAAGCAATTTTTTTTTTGCCTGGAAGGGGAGTGCTATATAAGCAGTAGGTCCCATCGAATTTGCTTTTGCAGTGTGTGGCTGTGCGGAATAAAATAACACTTTGTTGCTTAATGGTCACGAGCTTAAAAAAAAAACTAACATAGGGAAATATTTTGCGTTTCCATAGACCGTATTAAAATAATAGAATTATTCAGAGTAAAAATACAGCCATCAATATAGGCCTACTAAACCTTCACCGCTCATATTTGATCCCATGCATAGGGTCTCATTTAGCAAACACCTAGTGTACATTGTTATTCTTTCTAGTCAAAACCGTATCGGAAAAGCCGCTGGAAGGAGTGTTTTCTCGGGAATACCCGTTTCCCCGCCGACATTTAGACCCGCACTAATCCCTCCATTCATAATTCCAATATAAAAAAATACCGACCTAATCCATTCTTGTCTCAAACCTCACTATTGTCCACTTTTAATTCATGTTCACACAACCCACTCACCATAACAATGCCCTTCATTCAACATTCTAAATGTCCCAATATTATGTTTATTGAATATCTCCTCCGCCTACCAATAGTGTTATATTTAAGTGATCAGCTGTTGTTCGCATACTAAGCTCGACGTTTTTGAATGTAAATACTCGAGCGTCACACACAGTGTGCTAGTAGATGCCGGTTTGCCTGCAAAACGATGCTTTTCGCGGTGTCTCCACACTTTTTGAATCACACCTTTGAAAAATCACACCATGTATGACGGGATTGGTTCTTTCATAATGATGTTGTGTATCACAAGCTTTTTATATTGTATTGACATTAAAGTACCTTATTTTTGTTTAAATTGTAATTATATTCACATTTTACGTACAAATTAAAATATTTTATTTATAATTAATATGAATTAAAACAGTGAGAAAATAGGTGTGTTATTAATGTCTAGTAAGAAATATGTAGTTCTTATGAGTGCACAAGAATCCGGTGCGTTGTTCGTTTGGTGTAATTTCCAGACTCGGTTAACCTTTGTTTTGCAAGAGGCGGAGGAATATACTGGAAGTATATTGAGTCGTAAACCCACCTTCACCCCAGTATTTCTGAACTGAAGAGGCAAAGTGACATTGAGAATATCGAAGTGAGAAACGNTCGTAAACCCACCTTCACCCCAGTATTTCTGAACTGAAGAGGCAAAGTGACATTGAGAATATCGAAGTGAGAAACGGACACCGGCGCATATACTTCACAATTGAATTGGATATATATAAATCAGAGACTTCAAATTTTCTGGAACTGGTACCGACTTCGAGTCGATCACGCTATGACCATGAAGAGAAGGGAATCGTCTTGTGTGAGATACTGCACCGAACTTTCGACGAGTTCACATATTACGTTTTTTTGGCAGAGCCACAGAAGGAGACTAGTTGTACCCACATCATGTTTGAATATGGAACTGATTAATGTCTCAGAATAAGGTGACCCAATATCTCGTCTACGGAATCAACAGATTTCTCTTACGAAATAATTACACGATCAAGAAAACCACTAACGAACGGCGATTTTTTACTCAAGTTATACTTTTACGTTCTTGCTGTCCAAGATACTTTTTACATTATTTTGATGTTCAAAAGTTGTTTTTACTTTTCTTTCTGTTCCGCGAGAAACAAAGGTACAAAATCTCATAAACGATCTCAGCATGATGTTCCAGGATAGGATGGCACCACTCCAATGATGCTCCACTTCATTTGCACTAGTCGGAATTTATCTACTTTTAATTTCGCAGATGGATCTCCCTCACATAATACCATCGATACGGGTTCTTCGAGCCATTGCAATCTCACATCAATTGCACTTCAATAACACGCTCGGTTTTGTTCCACCTACTGCAGCGTAACGCACAACTTACTTCTGATTATGTTCACAGCGCCATATTGCGATCCTACCTAGTCGTCTCTTATACAGGCAGCTTGGGAATATATCATGGAGCAATTTTTATGATCGTAAAAATGGCGTACGCATTTGCATTGCATTTCACTATTATCNCTTGGGAATATATCATGGAGCAATTTTTATGATCGTAAAAATGGCGTACGCATTTGCATTGCATTTCACTATTATCCTTAGCTTTTGCACACGAATGTATTACAGCAAGTAAAGAGATCTTATAATTGAATCGGTCATTTCAGAAAAAGCACATGTCTCCTTATTTCACAAAATGGGTTCGTANAGTAAAGAGATCTTATAATTGAATCGGTCATTTCAGAAAAAGCACATGTCTCCTTATTTCACAAAATGGGTTCGTACCAATACACACTTTCCAACATGGAATCCCATTGTTCCACACATGGATGACACGTATTCCATGCCTAAAACTATTATTTACGAGGTCTAATGATTCGACTGTCTCTGGAGAAATGACACGCCAGTGGCAAGTGCTGTTTATTCATGCACTATATAATCGTTTCCGATGAAAATCTCTCTATAAAGTGGGGAAGGGAAACACTACTTGACTAAAACGTTGTTGCCCAAAACTGTGCATATAATATGTTCGCGTTTTCTTCACTTTTTTTAGAATTAAACTTGAAAAATCGCACCATGTATGACGTGGTTGGTTATTTCCCAAATACGTAATGTATCATAATCATTTAATACTTCTGTTAACGTAAATATATCTTATTATTTGTTAAACGGAACATGCATATATTTTACCTAAAAATTATAATATTTATTTAATATTTAGAGTAAATATAACAGGGAGAAAATATGTGTGTTGGTAATACCTAGTAACATATAGTTCTTATGTAAAATATTATTAAAGTGACTGCGCACGAATACGGTGCGCTGCCCTTTGGTGTAATTTCACAGACTAAGTTAAGTTTTGTTATCATGAGGTGGAGTAATATCCTGGAAGAAAACTCGAGCAGGGCTTCAGGAAAAATATAAAGTAACCGTGAATGGGCTATATACTGAAATGCATCCTACTTTAAACGTCAAATACAAGTTCCGTCTGAAAATATTTCGAGAAAATTTTAACTCATCGTTTGCTAGACTACAAATAGATACATGTTACAAATGTGAGGAACTTGGTATTAAAATCAAAAGTCCCAGTCCAAACAACGTTGCCAATAACGAATGATGATTCAGCGGCTGATAAATGACAAGAGATTTTGCGACGGCCGTAAAGAAAATGCGAAAGCATGACAGAATTTTTCTACATCATGAAGATGCTGAAATGTTTATCACAGCTAACCAGCTATTGAAACTCACCGTCAAGATACCAGTGAAATTTTTAACTGCAAGAACTTGGGACATGGGCTATTTAAAAAGGGCTGCCAAACAATGGAATCATATGTACGTAACATTCCCAGGCACGAAAAAAAAAATATATTTTACCACTCAAAATTTTCTAAATTTAAGTATTAGAGTTATAAAATTGGCATGGTGCTGTTGTGTCTATTGCTCAAGCCCCTGTACCGTTCTCACGAAGGAGGATGAAGATAGAGTTGGGTGATGAAATATGGCTGTTCCGAAAATTAGTTGGTAGTTGTAGTGATATACGAGTTCTTTGCCATGTTCAATTTGTATACGCTACTTAAATATCTATGTATTAATTATTAAATGTGTTTAATTAATTTCCCCACTACATTTCCCTTTAACACACACGAAAACAGATTTGACCTTGAACGTAGTTACAAGAACGGAAGTGCTTAGTAGTTCCTCGTGGATGTACATCCGCTGATAATTTAACATTGGGTATATGGAGCTACCGCTGCGGCAACGGCTAGGCTTACTGAGCGTTGCCGCGGAGTNAACGGAAGTGCTTAGCAGTTCCTCGTGGATGTACATCCGCTGATAATTTAACATTGGGTATATGGAGCTACCGCTGCGGCAACGGCTAGGCTTACTGAGCGTTGCCGCGGAGTTTGCATTGCTAGGTTAAGCGCGGACTTGTTTGGATGTGCTTGTGAACAGAATCAGTGGTTCACCAAGAAGGATGCGTGCTATCACAACCAGATTTATTGGAAAGAATGCCCATCATACACAGGTGATACGATTACTCTTGCAGCTCTGAACATGGAAACCATTACCGAGTGGGTCCACCACGGGCAGCAATAACCGCCACTACACTTCACGGCACTGAGAGGGGTGCACATTTGACGTCCGTCTGGGGTATCTCCGCCCATGCTACTTCGACGCGTGCCCAAAGTTAATAATTTTTGGCAGCGGGTGTCCTGTGGCATGCCAGTCGTCGTCAGCCCATGTACCACATGTTTTCGATTGGCGAGAGATCCGGTGAATGTGCAGGCCATTGAAGTAGTGTTACATGGCGGTCATCCAGCAACCGTCGGACGATGTGTTCCACATGCGGTCACTCACTGCCGTGTTCGTACAGGGCCCCGGGCTGGCCCTGAAGATAGGGGACAACGGCAGGCTGCACTGTTAGAAATTTCTGTAGATTTACAGAAACTTATACGGAGACGTAGAGTTAATTTACGGGAAGGTGCTCCGTAAATTTAAAATATGGAAGCTCTTCGTATTCTTATGTCTTCAATTTTGAGACACGAACTATGCAGATGATACCAGAAGCGTATAAAATCACAACTTTACAATACTACTTCGTGTACAATGGTAGTAGGTGAGTGCGAATCACTCATGGAGTGCCAATTCGTCGATTATTGTTCAAATTTCCGCTACAGGGCAAAACCTTCTATTCACACAGTGAAACAGGCACATAACGAAAATAAAACAATATTTTTGTAACCTCGTTTTATAAACAGCAAATACAGCAAGCGCTCCAACACGACTTGAAACTAAGACAGGCGCGTTCGTCACTTTCATGTAAAATCCATATTTACAAAATACTTCGTGTAAATGTGTGGTAGGTGAGTCTTTCGAGTTACTAATTGTTAATTTTCGATTCCTATTTAAATCCGACTACATAACTTACTATTTAAAATGTTTTTAATTTCTATGCTAGACGCAGTGAAATGCATTACGAAAATAAAACTCTTTCTCTTGCCACTGTTTGTAAAACTGAAATTTAAAAAATCGCACACATTCTAACATGTCTAGAAATTAAGAGGTGCATGCATCATCCCATATAAATTTCGTGTTTACAACACAACTACTGTTAAAGCGAGGTAGGTGAGTGGATAATGTGATAGACGACGAGCAGTTTTTTCCGAGTTGAAATCCCGCTACCGGACAAACATTTTTAAAGTAACTTTTAAACATATCACCCACATAAGGAAAGTGAAACGTTTTTTTTGTTACCTCTTTTTATAAAGAGCAGATTAAAAGAAAACTTGTTTCTGGACACGTTCCTTGAATTCACGGAGATGTATGTAAAATTTACGGAGAGAACTTTATTGAAAAAAAAACGAAGAGAACGTAATTTAACCCAGATCTCTGGATAATTTGTAACCGGTATTTTCCGTAATTTTACGGGCAATCTTTCTAACAGTGNCGTAATTTAACCCAGATCTCTGGATAATTTGTAACCGGTATTTTCCGTAATTTTACGGGCAATCTTTCTAACAGTGTGCAACAGCTCCGTGATGTGACGGTTTTCCGTCGGCGCACCAGCGATGCTGACTAGGCGCGAGGCGGACTGGAATACAGTGGCGCCCCGCCCCATGTGTCCAGGTGCTGTGCCCCAACGACGGTACATGACACAGAGCTCGGTGAGGTGTACCACGGTGCCGCCAGACTCGAACACGATGGCAAGCCATTCGCCCCATCAGGCCGACTTCCCACACGACATCGCTGCCGACCGCGCGCGGCTTCAATGTGGCGAGCAGTCAGTGGCGGCCGCAGTAATGGGCGCTCGGACACGATGCCCCGGTGCTGCAGACGGCGACCCGTATCCACGTGTCGCTCCTGAGAGTTCGCCATGTCCACTGGATATCTGTCCTCGCGCTCGTCGGTGCGACGGGGACGTCGACTTCCTGCGCATCGCTCAGCCCGTCCCTCCTCGACCCGCTGATACACATCAACTTCACTGTAGCTGCATTTATTCAAACCACGGGAGCAAATTTCACCGTAGGATAAAGGTCAATCCCGACAGGCCACGATTCTCCCTCGGCCAGGGGCGGAAATATGTTCGTATGATTGTCGAGTTTTTTCGATGCGGCATGCTCGTTCGTTTTGTGCACGCGAACGGCGAGCGACGTAACGGCCCTGCCTCTCAGCAGTATCCCGACCACCACTTACATACCTCTCGTCAGTCTCGCCATTGTCGCGTGTGCTCCGCCACTCGACTGAACAACTAATCACGTCATTATCCTACCCTGCTGCACGCATTCTTACAGTTTGTGTTCCTTCAGATTNCACTCGACTGAACAACTAATCACGTCATTATCCTACCCTGCTGCACGCATTCTTACAGTTTGTGTTCCTTCAGATGCGTCCTTCGTGGTGTTGCGAATTTTAATGGCCAGCTGTGTAAATGGTTTGGTTCCACAAACGTTCAAGAAGACCACTCAGAGTGAAACTCCTTTACCCAAGAAGAAAGCCAATTTTTATTTAGAAGAGAAGTTACCTGTCAACCAGGATAAACAAGAAGATCTGAGAAAACTACTAAAATATGTACCCCATAACAAGAAACAGTTATGTGAAGAAACTTTAACGTGACCTACACAGAAAAATGTGAATTCATTCTTTTGCTTGTTTATTCTTTGTTGAATGTCATGTTATGTGCCTATGTAATATCAAAAAAATATATATCTGGTATGTTTTACGAAAGTGTATAATATTCCTTTCAGAAACAGCGCATGGCAAAGCTCATATGTAGTTTTTTTGCAAATGATTAAACATGTGTTGCTGTTTTTTTTGTACTAAGCATGTATATTGTATGCTTTAATATGTGCCTATAATATCAATTTCCTAATTTACCCGGAATTTTATTATTTAAACAATTTTTTCTTGAAAGTGGCATGTGCTGTTTCTGAAATATTCGATTAAATTGTGATTTTAAAATATTTCAGGTTCTCCGACTGCAAATGACACAATATATTTTGATACCGGTGCAGATCCTCCGAAAGAATATATATAATATGAACATCTAGAGACATGGAAAACGTTGCTATCAGACTGTCTGCACTTTCATTACCTCTAGAGTACCGTGTACCTTTAATCGTGAAAACGATTCAAAGAAACTAATTATTCAAATGTAGCGCAATTCTTTAATTCATCACAGTTAAAAAATACGGAGCGGCACGATAATTAAATTGCAGCACGACTGCCTATTGCTTTTTTTTTTTTTTTTTTTTTTTTCCCCACGAAACTCAAACGGTCAAAAACATCAGACGAAACACCACGCTATTGCTTCAATATCTACCTAAAATATCTCTCGACCATAACATGCACAATGACATTTCAACAGCTAACGAAAAAAAAAATCATTATTAAAAAAATCGACCTTATTTAAAGTTACATGATGTAGAGTACGTCTTTAAATATTTAACAGAAAATAAAGCAGTGAACATACAAATAGGTTGTAATTTTCTCTTAGTAAACGGTACTCAGTACATCATAAAAACGCACCTTTTCATAAAACCTTGTACTAAAGTAATTTTCAAAAATATTTCAAAATGGAAAACCACGTAAAAACCAGTTCTGTAAACTGCGACGCCAAACTCTTAGGCCGGATATTACCTAATATCAATCGAAAATAATTTTCGCCTAAAATAAGACAAATTCAGCTCTTTTAATGTCCCATGTAAATTAATTTTTATTGTTGTGGTTTCAATGGTTCCGCTTTATGCCTCAAGAGTGATTGTGAAGAACTCTCTACCTAAACTTACATTAATCATGAACCTAAGCCGCAATACACATTTTTGTCTTACTCTGGACTCCAACCCGGAATCTCACTATTCGAACGTAACGCTTCAGTAATATCTACGCCGGAATTAATTCGTCACGGAAATAAACCTGTGATTTATCGCTAACAAATAAGCTATAATTCTAATGAATAAGATGCACCGTATATTTTCAACCCAAACAGCTCAATTTATAAGAAGGTTTTTTACTTAGTTTGTACAAGATTTCTGGAAAAAACGTAGACTGATGAATTCTGCAAGAGATGATATTTAGCTATCCGAGAAAGTATGTGTTTAGTTTACTTATGTAGAAATGAGTGCAAAGAAATTAAAGCAAAAATCACTGACCATGTCAGCGTGTCTGTGCGTTTATGTGTGTGTGTGTGTACGTATGTCGGTGCACGTCTCTGCGTGTCTGAATGATTTCTGCGTGTTCCCTCCTATTTCAAAAACGTTTGAACGGATACACTCATTTTATGATGTATTTCCTGTGAATAAGTCACCTTGGTAATCTCAATACTTAAAAAAAGAATATAAAAAGGCAATTTGAATATTATTAAAAATGTTTTAAAATAAAATAATAAAATGATAATTCCAAATATTTTCCATATCCATAAAAAAATCTNCACTCGACTGAACAACTAATCACGTCATTATCCTACCCTGCTGCACGCATTCTTACAGTTTGTGTTCCTTCAGATTCATCCTTCGTGGTGTTGCGAATTTTAATGGCGAGCCGTGTTAATGGTTTGGTTCCACAAACGTCCAAGAAGACCACTCAGAGTGAAACTCCTTTACCCAAGAAGAAAGCCAATTTTTATTTAGAAGAGAAGTTAGGTATCAACCAGGATAAACAAGAAGATCTGAGAAAACTACTAAAATATGTACCCCATAACAAGAAACACTTACGTGAATAAACATTAGCATGACCTACACAGAAAAATGTGAATTAATTCTTTTGCTTGTTTATTCTTTGTTGAATGTCATGTTATGTGCCTATGTAATATCAAACAAATATGTATCTGGTATGTTTCACGAAAGTATATAATATTACTTTCAGAAACAGCGCATGGCAAAGCTCATATGTAGTTTTTTTTGCAAATGATTAAACATGTGTTGCTGTATTTTTTTGTACTAAGCATGTATATTGTATGCTTTAATATGTGCCTAGAATATCAATTTCCTAATTTACCCGAAATTTTACTATTTAAACTGTTTTTTCTTTTTTCTCGAAACCTTAGTTTGAGTGACATGTGCTGTTTCTGAAATAGTCGATTCAATTGTGATTTTAAAATATTTCAGGTTCTCCGACTGCAAATTACATAATCTACTTTGATACTGGTGCAGATCCTCCGAAAGAATATATATGATATGAACTAGGGACATGGAAAACGTTGCTATCAGACTGTCTGCACTTTCATTACCTCTAGAGTATCGTGTACCTTTAATCGTGAAAACGATTCAAAGAAACTAATTATTGAAATGTAGCGCAATTCTTTAATTCCTCACAGTTAAAAAATACGGAGCGGCACGATAATTAAATTGCAGCACGACTGCCTATTGCTTTTTTTTTTTTTTTTTTTTTTTCCCCCACGAAACTCAAACGGTCAAAAACATCAGACGAAACACCATGCTATTGCTTCAATATCTACCTAAAATATCTCTCGACCATAACATGCACAATGACATTTCAACAGCTAACGAAAAAAAAATCATTATTAAAAAAATCGACCTTATTTAAAGTTACATGATGTAGAGTACGTCTTTAAATATTTAACAGAAAATAAAGTAGTGAACATACAAATAGGTTGTAATTTTCTCTTAGTAAACGGTACTCAGAACATCACAAAAACGCACCTTTTCATAAAACCTTGTACTAAAGTAATTTTCAAAATATTTCAAAATGGATAACCACGTAAAAACCAGTTCTGTAAACTGCGACGCCAAACTCTTAGGCCGGATATTACCTAATATCAATCGAAAATAATTTTTGCCTAAAATAACACAAATTCAGCTCCTTTGATGTCCCATGTAAATTAATTTTTATTGTTGTGGTTTCAATGGTTCCTCTTTATGCCTCAAGGGTGATTGTGAAGAACTAATTACCTAAACTTACATTAATCATGAACCTAAGCTGCAATACACATTTTTGTCTTACTCTGGACTCCAACCCGGAATCTCACTATTCGAACGTAACTCTTCAGTAATGTCTACGCCGGAATTAATTCGTCACGGAAATAAACCTGTGATTTATCCCTAACAAGTAAGCTAAAATTCTAATGAATAAGATGTACCGTATATTTTCAACCCAGACAGCTAAATTTATAAGAATGTTTTTTACTTCATTTGTACAAGATTTCTGGAGAAAAACGAAGACTGCTGAATTCTGCAAGAGATGATATTTAGCTATCCGAGAAAGTATGTGTTTAGTTTACTTATGTAGAAATAAGTGCAAAGAAATTTAAGCAAAATCACTGACCATGTCAGCGTGTCTATGCGTTTATGTGTGTGTGTGTGTGTGTGTGTATGATGTGGGTGCACGTCTCTGCGTGTCAGAATGATTTCTGCGTGTTCCCTCCTATTTCAAAAACGTTTGAACGGATACACTCATTTTATGATGTATTTCCTGTGAATAAGTCACCTTGGAAATCTCAATACTTAAAAAAAGAATATAAAAAGGCAATTTAAATATTATTAAAAATGTTTTAAAATAAAATAATAAAATGATAATTCCAAATATTTTCCATATCCATAAAAAAATCTACGTGTCTTAAAAGTTACAACAAAAGCAAAAGATAATTGCATTCCGCTTTTGCATGCAAATTCCTGTTTATAGCTACTTCGGTTTCCACGCATATACACATTTAGCATATGTAACAATATTGTTAACTTTAAAGTTGTACGAAATTCCGTCCGGTATTTTCCCTCCAGTTACTGACGAACATGCCCTTCATTTTACAAGTTATTTTATATCGTGGAAATATTTTTTTCTTTTCATCTCGAGGAGTAAATAATCAGCACCTGACATGGAATCAAAAACTCAAACTCACCGAAAGGAATGTATCCACAAACAAACGGTAAGAACCGACGAGATATTTCTAAATTATAACTATGGATATAGTTCGTAAGGTATGTAAATTTTGAGTCCACGCCTACGTCGTTTTCTTCATAAGTAGAAAATAAAAAAAATGTGATTATCGGCAATGTTAAACACCTACGTACAATGAAGAAGGGGAGGAGGAACCATGCTCTCGACACAGTATGCACTGGATGAATGCAAACACAGGTATCTTCCAAATGTTGCACAAAAATGTAATTCATAAAAATTATGATTTTTATAAACTGGGTGTTATCATTGGGGACCCGGAAATTCCCTTATTTTACTTTCAGAACAAGCCAGACTCCAAACACATGTACATTAGTCTTTCTTTTTCAGTTGGCTCGTAGTTTGTAAGCCACGCCTAGGAAATATTACAACCAATAACAAACCTGCAAGAAAACAAGGACTGAATCCCTTATTGCCTGATACGGGGTAAAATTGGAGCTTTAGCCAAACAGAATGCTAACTGACGCTCAAGTACAAGTAAGCGCGTGCAGTCTATATTGTTTTCAAATGAATCCATGAAATTTCCATATCTTTAGTTATGAAACATTCCCACTGAGCGTGGCCCACCAATGGCCGTTGCTCACTTAACACGGCCTTATATATTCATTGCCGACATTGTTGCTGCTCCAACCAGCTACAGGTGTGTCAGCAAACAACTGTAATGTTATGGCTGCGGCTTCGTGTAGCGGAGTTGAGTACGGCTATTTAATACTCGTAACTCATTTTCTTGTTCCCGACCTCCGTGTAGTAGTTGTTTGGAACTTAGTGAAAATAACGCACATCTGACCATTTCCGTGCCAATTCACCCACCCCGCCCCCTCTTTTTATCTTCTTTCATTACCGAGCGGAATGGATCAGTTTTTGTCGAAGCATGAACTCGTTTTAAACAAAATTTTGGTGTTACTTTTAAACAATAATTCACAAAGAAGCCGGAGGAGACGTGCATATTATGTCGTTATTGCACATGTATGGAAAACTGGCAGCACATATTGTTACCTGAAATTTCGCAATGGTGTAACTAAGCTTTAGTATTTAAGCTCCGTTTTATTGGACTTACTAATGCTCCCACTGTTAATTATGGAAGGCCATTTTGGAAAATATCACTGCATGAAAAAANCGTTTTATTGGACTTACTAATGCTCCCACTGTTAATTATGGAAGGCCATTTTGGAAAATATCACTGCATGAAAAAATTAAAAACTTTTACGTTATATCTCGAAAACTACTGAACCAATTCTAGCCAAATTTGGCTCGTAAAATGTATTATAGTAGATAATGAGAATATTTGCCATTTATATTGACAATGGACATAATTTAGGTTTATTTCGCATATCTGCCATGCCGTCCTGGCAATCTTTCCCAAACTTTCTATCCTGGAAGTATCTTTTATAAGCATCATATTTTATTACATAGGCCTACCCACAAATAGCCACCTTTGTCTGCCATTTTGTAATATAGCACCTTATGAAGGATTTAAGTTCTTATGTCATTTATTAATTTTTCATGTAGTGCTATCTTCCAAAACGGCGAACCAACACAAATCTCTAAATCTAATGCTTACGTAATGCACTGTCAACATACAAAGTTTGGTTTAAATTGGATGAAAAGTTCTGAGGCATAGCACCCTAAATTTTAAAATGACCCCTCCCCCCTTCCCAATTTTGAAAGTAAGCACGCAGCGTTGTCGAAAACTATAAAAGTCGGGTGTCCGTACTAAGTGGTATACGTGTACTGCGCTTGGTGAAATTTGGTGCACGCGTTCAAAATATATTCGAGGGACACACACACATACCTACATACAAACACACTGACACACGGACAGGAAAGTGATTTTATAGTTCTTTCTTTCCTTCGGAAAGTAGGCCATAAAGTACTGAAAGAAGAGTGAAATAAATACCACTTAACAAAAACCAACATCGTACACACAGAACCACTGATACACCAGTCAGGTGACCTGAATACGAGAAAAAATATCAGGCATTGCTTGAACGTTTACATTGCGTGTGTATATGTATGTATGTATGTATATATATATATATATATATAAGATAAAAAAAATTATGGGACAAACATTGAGGGGTGGTAGAGCTCATTAAAACCAACAATTATTGTATAGGAATATATGGGTGGGAGTGACTCGTTGAGGCACAAACACAAAAAAACACATGAAATGCAACACACTGTTTATTTACAACGTCGCCGCTATATGCCTTTTTACACCAATGTTTATAATAATTGCTCAAAATTGCTACCACCGGCAGTAATGCAAGCTTGGTAGCGTCGGGGGAGTGATGCTGATGCTGATGCAGCAGGTCACTGGCGCACCGTTTGACTGTCCTCAACTATCGCCACCATTGTCAGCCAATCACGCCATATGTAGAGGTCGCCAAGCATGCGTGACTGTTGGTGGATGCATTTCTAGCAACTGTTTTAACATTTTCTGTACGGAATCACTCGTTACGTATGCTGATAATTAACATTTTATGTTTCCGTTAAAGTGTTATGTTTTTGTTTTTGTGCCTCAACGCGTCACTCCCACCCATATATTCCAATGCAATAATTGTTAGTATTTGTGAGCTCTACCACCCCTCAATGTTTGTCCCATCATTTTAGAATCAACCTGTATATATACATATATATATATTTAATATGCATCTTTGAGAACAATAACTTAAAAATATATACAGAATGTTCACAAAAGTCACTGACAAACTCTGTCACGCGATTTCTTGCACAAACATAGGCGGAAAATAATATAGGCTGCATATCCTCATTCGCTTTCTACGGATGGTGCGGGCCCGTAAAGGTGGAGATGAGCGACTCGTTTGTTGCGAATAGCATGGGACATAATTTACTTTTTACTTAGGCCTCTGAAAGTGCGTGTAGTGTATATTCCATTCACGGTTACTTCACAATTTTCTGAAGCCCTGCTAAAGTTCTACTTTTGGTTACAAATTACGTATCCTTCCGCTACATGTAATTATAAACACTGACATGTGACTAATAAGTTCTAACAGTCAAATGTTTTGCTCACTGTTTTGAACTCTTCAAAGAATTCTGTCATATTTTATGAAAACATTACAAATGAACGTTTACAATGTAGGCCTAAATGAATATTTAGGAAAGTTTTATGATTTCTTAACAATGTCTGTATTGACGATAGTTCTTACGGTGTTTTTGACACGGTAAAAATATTTATTATACACGACATAGTACATTACACGTAATACACATTAACATTTTGCCGCGACTGTGTTTAACCATGGAACAATTTTTGGGGAAAGAACTGTGGTATTTAACCTCTTCTTATTGATACGTGTTGGGTTATTTCGTAGGAAGGATGGCTTCAGTTGAAATAAATATTAAAACGAAGGAGCAACCAGTTAAACGAAAAAGACAGTAAATCCAAACACGCACCTCATGTCGCTTATTT
Source organism: Clitarchus hookeri (assembly GCA_002778355.1). Classification (NCBI taxonomy): domain Eukaryota; kingdom Metazoa; phylum Arthropoda; class Insecta; order Phasmatodea; family Phasmatidae; genus Clitarchus; species Clitarchus hookeri. The sequence continues at coordinate 176,667 of NQII01003590.1, forward strand.
TTTGTACGTAGAAGCGACAAATTGAAAATACATTGGTGAACATGCACACAAATAGGCCTATCGTAACCTTTATTCCACTCATATTTATTTGCATAGACACTTACTTTTTACTGGGTCTATTTAATGATTTATTTAAAATTTTCTGGCAGGGCTTAGTAATTTGTTGGGATTGTGGCGAACATTCATATCACAGAAACGTAAGCTTGTTACACGATTGTGTTTCACAAACACCTGAGGCAGAGTCACAAGGTTGTGATAAATAAACAGATGTGACATTTAAGTAATTAATCATAAAAAAATTCACGGTTAAAACGTATAAATTTCGCACGTCCAATATTTGGAATCACATACACACACACACAAACCGGGTCAGCGTAACGACCACGAAGCAGCCACACCCTTTCACACGTGGCTATTAACGACACACGTTATAGTCAGTATATGTATTACTGCAGCGGAAACACAGATTCATCGCATCGTAACTTGTCTAGAGGTGTGAAAAAAAAAAATTCGTTCAGCAAAGAGCAACACGCCCTGTCATGTCTCGCCACTTCTGCCAACTTGAGATTTGTAACCGTCCCGTAATCTTATATAAATAAATACATATATTATAATAAGTATTCAAGCAAAATCTCGTTTTCGATTTTAATTACAAAACTTAAACATTATTATTTTTGCTGTAATAAGTATGAAATATGCTGAAATTGAACACGTGTATAATTTCCTTCTACTGCAACCGCTGCGGAACTTTCACTAGAGAGAGAGAGAGAGAGGGAGAGAGAGAGAGAGAGAGAGAGAGAAAGAGAGTGACAAGCTCCCACCTATTTAAGTTTCTTCCTCGGACTAAAAAAAAAACCTTTTCACTAGGGCCTGCGCACCGTATTTTGCGCTGATATTTTTAACAGTAATGATGAAGTGTTTCTATCAGTGCTACCTAAAAATTTAGATATTTCAATAAGGAACGTTTATTTACAAATAGCATACCAAAAAAACTAGTTTAAAAAAACATTTTAACTTTGAACTGTTTCTTACGAAATTAATGTTACAAGTTATAAAATATACTAAGTAAAAGATTCATTTAATCAAAAATATCATAATTCAAAGTTAATCACAGTGTTTAATATTTGTGATTTTTTAAATGTTCGTTTCAAAACGTCCGAAGAAACATTGAATGGACTATACCAGTGTGTGAACACACACATATACAGTCTAAGCAAATTTGGTACCACACAAATGGCAATAAACTTGTCACTCATCGACGCTTTTACAGGCGTTTACAATCCTAAGAATGCAAGTAATATCGTGTGTGTACTTTTTGTCCATATTTATGCCATGCTTAGGAAGCGAGTTAGGCTGAATGTCTACTTACTTCGCAGTTTTTGTCAGCGATTTTTGTGAACATTCTGCATAAACGTTTACGAACAATCCAATACCAGGAGCACTTTTCCATATTCCAAATGTTATCCCAGCACCAAATCTCTAATAAATGGCAGCAGGGTTTCCTGCTGTCACTGACATTTTTAATTGCCAACACAGTAGTTAATAAGTACCCTTAAAAGACCAATTCACACCTTCAATAAATGTATGTTTTAGCGTAAAGAATTTTACCAGTATAATTTTTTTAGGTATTTGTTTAAGATAAGACAAGTGATCTCTGAAAGTTGACAAATTCACTGACTTCTCTATTCTGCGCTATTCACTGACAGGGAAGTAATCTGTAAATGTTCGAAGTTTCATCCGTGTTCACTAATTTTGACACAACTGCCTGCAGAATTCGTCATTTTATACTGCAGTGTTAACTGAAATATCTTTTATCTGATTTTATATTCATTTTATTCTCAGACAATCGAAATAAAAAAAAAATAATATCATGCCACGGACGTGCTTTATTTCAATTTTCAAATTACGTGGACGGCCAACTTTTTACTTCATTTGCATTTTTAAACAACGATTAGCTGACGTGTAATCCATTTAGTTTTAATTTTCTGTTGACAAGTCCTCAGTACCATCGTACATCTTCGCGCAAGCTGCACCTCTTCATACAGGTTGGCAGAAATAATGGGCCGGCGTGGTCGAAAACCACGTTGTTGTTGGCCGGTGTTGTCGGATCAGAGCGGATGTTTTATTTGCACACTTAATTTCAAAAAGAGGACTTTATCAATTTGTTTTTTTTTTTTAATTCTCCCTAGTTAAGTCGTTTATGGCGCTGTTACGATTTACAATGCTCGCTACTGACAAAGCAGGACGCTTTCACGAGATTTTTTTTTTCTGTAAACATATTAGCCGTATTACTCGACCGCGACAAGTGTGGAGCCGGAAAATATGCGAACTACTAGACAACGTCCCCCTCCCTCTGCTCCCCCCGGGTCATTCTCAACCAGTTATGGAGGGGAACAAAGCTCTCAGCTGCGGGCGGGTAGTGTAGCACTGGCCATAACTCGTGCCACAGTATTTCCCCCTGTTCGTACGCTCACGATTGATGGAAGTGTTTATGCGCGCACGAATGATAGGTGCAAGATGTGGAATAAAAGTGGCAGTGGTGTTAGGTGTTTAATAATGGCATCCAATAGTATGCCAGGTGATAAAACTGTATTCTGTCAGTGCAGAGAACTCATAAGAAATGTGATTACATGATCTTGTGATAAGGAAAAAAGCGTCCGGACAACTTATTCATCAGGTATGTCATGCTAATAAATGTGCAGCAGCTGCAACAGGTAAATAGGGACGAACTAAATGCAAAAATAGAAAAGAAGGAAAACAAGCTAATGTGAGTGGTGATAAACTGCATACACCTGGAAAAAAAAAGGGTGGACATTTTTAAAAGATCTGTTTAGATGATTTTAATCTTTGTGTAATTCTGCGCACCATACATAAGTTTATACGGTCAAAGGAGAAGTTCCTACGATAGAGAAATTGCTAACGGTTATAAACAAGAGATAGATTTTCCTGGAAAAAGAAAGGCTTTGAGACAAACCCTTAAAAAAATGGGGTTTCGCTTCAAAAAGTGCAAATACATAAGAAAGACTTCGGTGGAAATAAATTACATTGTCGCCTGGAGGAGGGGGTATTTAAGGTGAATGAGCAAGCTCGTGCATACAAAAAGAGAGTAAAATGTACATTTCATTTATGTATGTATGTACTGTATGTATGTGTATATATATACACACAATATATATATGAAATTAGCTTACGCAGTGTCCACGATATTGATGCATACATTCATGCAGGCTCGTGTACGCGCGAGAGACAGTTACAACGGGGGTAGTTTTCCCCTACTCCCAAGGTCACTCCTCACGCGCACCTGGTTGCTACCTGCTGCTAGCACTGGCGCCGTTCCCCTCACTGGCGGCACACTTGTCCCGGTCGAGTAATAGCAGCCGCCTCCCAGGATAATCCTCCCCACCACGTCAAGGCGAGCTCCTGTTGGGATATCTAGAAATAGGTCTCGGGGAAGAGGTGAATTTATGATCTTCAATCAAGCGCTCGGCGTGTATTCAGATTTCCTCCCTTCTTCCCCTCCCCCAGCCCATTTCCGGTACGCCCCGAACACTTCCTCCACATTCCCCCTCAACCTACCCGTAAGTTCAACTGTCGCAATAAAAAATATCGGCACTCCTTCTGCAACCCCTCAGGCCGCGTCTTTTCCTCCAGCAACCCTGTGCCCGCCCTCGATCTTGTGGGCGTGGTGGGAGGGTCATGACCTTCTACCACCGCTTCAACGCCCTTCCTCCTCCTGCCACAAACATCAACCCTTTCCCACGGCTGGTTCCCTCCATTTGCCGGGGCAAGACACCCGAGCGCGTCATTCCGGCGGCCATTAGACGTCATCTGCGGCACCTGTCGCCCTCGCCACATTTACATCGGCTGCCGGAGGAGCGCGCCTCGGCATTGCCGTTTTCCCCGCCCTGAGTGCCACGCATCACCACCAGTCAGCAGCACTGGCCGGTGCATCAGGCATGTCGTGCCGCGCCCTCCTTATACACCGTGTCGAATTTAAAATGGAAGAATGTAATGAGGGGGGATTACGTAGAGAAGTGAGTTGAGTCGAGAGATTTGGGCGGCTCTTAACAACGAGGTGTTGAGAGTCGATTAGGGTTATATTAGGCGAGAATAGAGTAGCGCTGGAATGCAAGGGCGGCCTGCGTAAAGAAGTTAAAAGTGAGAAGAAAATTTACGTGTAATATTATATTTCGCCCAGCCGTTTGGTCCAAGCGGCACCATGAACCTAGCGTACGACTGACTGTGCGTGGGACACCGCACCAACTACGTAGTAATGCTGTGGTGAAGGCAGTAAATTAAGCATTGTAAATTTCTACATGCGATACATCACGCAATGACAGTACATACCAATACACTACAAGCACAAGAGCCGAGCTAGAGTTCCACAATAGGGAGTTAAATAGGCTCGTACGTATTTTCGTCTCCAAATCGAGTGCCTCCATTACCGCAACCTCCACACGTGTAGGGGCCACGGTGGCTGAACGGTTAGACTGCTCGACTCCCACCAAGGCGTACCGGGGTTCAATCCCCAGCCGGCTCGCTCCGGATTTTCGCAAGTGGGAATCGTGCCGGACGGCGCCGCTGGTCGGTGGGTTTTCTCGGGGATCTTCCGTTCCCCCCTCCTATGAATTTTGGCTGTGCTCCATACTCACCTCACTTCACCCTCACCGGTTCTCGAGACCTCGTTGTTTAGAGCTGCCCAAATCTCTTCACTCACTCACTCCACACGTGTACTAACTAGTAAGTGGCATAAACATTAGGGTTTCAACAGGTTCTTTGTGTAGTTCTTAGCTGTGATTCACACGCGATTATACCACAGAGTAGACAAGTACACACAGACTAGATGGCGTGGCAATTCCTTTGATGTGAGAGCACTCATTCTTTGATTGGCCCTATGTCAGACTGGCTATAGCATGCTGCAAAATGCTCCTTATTGGCTGGGCTGTCAGATGGCGAGCGGGTTCCCAAGCGCTGATTGGCGAACGGCGTTCCTACAAGTTGCTGCACAGTGACGCTACTTTGCTGGCATGTGCATTTGGAGTTCGCACGATAAGAGACTCGCGCCTCTGTAGTCGTAATTATTCTGTGACGGGAGGCTGCCTTAAAGGCGCCGGTGGTCGTGTCATCAGGTTCTCACGTCAGCGTGTTTATAGAACATTCGTAAAAGAATTCACTGGACTTTTAGTTCGCTAACAATGAGGTTTCCAATTCATTTACGGCCTCCTGCCGATTGTCTCGTATTACAACCGGTCCCCGTTTCTGATTCTCACTGACTTTGTAATATGTTATCCCACAAATGTTACTTGTATACGGAATGAAATACAGGACTTAAGACGTGTTGATGTTTACACGACCGTTATATCACGTTTATGAATTCAAGTACTAAGCTAAGTAATAATTAAAGCTCGCCTGTATCAGGCACATGATAAACAAAAACGGCACATTCCCTCCTCGTAGCAAATCGCAAACGCGCATGTTTCTCGGCAGTGGAGTGTGAACTGTTGCAAGGTAAGCTGGTGCTTGCTGACTGCTGTACATGTTCGGTGCACGCAGCAGGAGTCAGTAACCACAGTGCTGTCCAGGGAAACTGAATGCATTCCGACCACTCACAAGCGAGCAGCAAGGGACCCATTACACGCGTCCTGTGGCGTCAGCTGCCGAGTTACGTGTTAGTGGTGGAAGTGTAAACTAGCAAGCAACAGGGTACAGCACGGAGCTAACGCCAGCATACATTGCAACACATCACCACACACCGCTGCTTCTCGGTCTCCTAGGAATCGATGCAGAGATGTCTTGTGATATACGATGTTCATGGAACGCAGTACTTCTAAAAGCCCTGCTTGAGAACTACTATTATACACACTGTGTATTATTTCCACGATATGTAAAATTTACATTGCAAAGGGTCTGACTTCTTTCTTCGTGCGTCAGTCAAGCGAAACTGAGAAATTAATAAAAAAAGTAAATATTTTACGAATTCGCTTATTGTTACTCATGTATGCACTGAAAATACACAGATCAAAATAAAACATTTCAGTATTCACAAATGTTTGCCCAATTCTTTAAATTCCACTTGAAGGCACGGAATTATTTTCCCTCCGTCGATACCAAGTAGACTGGGCGCAAACCAGTCAGTGTGCCCGTTCACCAACCAGCGCCTGTACAACACGCCAGACAGCAGCCCCAGCCAGCAAGAACGTTTTCACAGCACGTTGTGTGGCCAATAAGACACAAGGTCCGTTCTCGGAGCATCGCGCAGCCAATCAGGGCATGGATCTGTGTACCTTATCCAGGTGTGATCCGAACGGGAACCGATGCTAAGTGGGAAGCTGATGATGCATGCTATAGGTCATTCACTGTTACTTCACACTTTCCTGAACCCCTGCTAAAGTTCTACTTCCAGGATATCCCTCCGCCTCGTGTGAACAAAGCTGAAACTAGTCTAGAAAGATTACACCAAAGGAAGAATGCACCGCATTCGTGCGCACTCAGTGTAATGAAATTTCGCATAAGAACTATTTCTTGCTAGGCATTGCCAACATACCCATTTCCTAGCTGTTTGTTATTTAAATTAATGATAAACTTAATATTATAATTTATGTCTAGAATATAAGTAAAAGTTCAATGTAAACAAAAATAATGCATTTTTATGTTAACACGAGTATAAAACTCTTAAGATACTTTACGTTTTCGGGAAACAACCCGACATGCCATACCAGTGGTGATATTTCGAAGACTTGATTCGAAAAGCGTGAAGAAATCGCGAATAGACTACAGTCACGCAGCCATGAACTCCGAGAGCTGGTTTTGAAAGACAGCTTAACTCGGCGCAGACGAAACCCCACCGAGGGCACGACTTCCTCCAGGGGGAGCGATCTCTGTAGCGGATAAGAATCGCCGGTACGTATAAGGCGCGGGGAGCCGTGTTTTAATTGGCCAGGACCACGG
>NQII01003590.1:183645-197709 GCA_002778355.1 Clitarchus hookeri
GAATGGCAACCCCCCGGCCGTGCAGTTCGCGGAGGCCCGGAATCCCTTCGGCCCTCCCGGAGAAAATATATCACCACCTTTCACTGTGCTGCACCCTAATTTGTTCCGCTGTTGCTTCATACTTTATCCTCCTCGGTCTGCGATCCACAATGCACATACCGCTCTTCGCCCGTTGGCGGAGTGCACAAAGGTGAGGGGGGGGGGAGGTGAGGTGACCCGTGCAGCCCTAGAGTAAGCAGAGCTCCAGTAAAAAAAAAAAAAACCCTTTTATTGAAAATACTTTTCNCAAAGGTGAGGGGGGGGGGAGGTGAGGTGACCCGTGCAGCCCTAGAGTAAGCAGAGCTCCAGTAAAAAAAAAAAAACCCTTTTATTGAAAATACTTTTCCACGATTCTAAGCGACTATCATTTAAGTGGAGTGGAGAGATTTGGGTGGCTGTTGAGTGCTTTCAAGTCGTCATGTACATTGGAAACATAATTTCAGAGTTATCCAAAATGACTTAAAAAGGCTTTTCCGAAACGCTGCATTTCAAAATTTACGCGTCAGATACATGCAAAACTACTCACGGGCCCGGCATCGAACCTTCCTATGGACTTTGAACAAAAAAAAAAACCAATATAATCACCGTTGGAAGCCCCATCGGTACACGCCGTGCGAGGAGAACACTGCGCGTCAGTTGAGAGCCTTGCGCTTAGCGGCGATGGGGCACTTGATGCGCGTGGTAGTATCGCCCTTATCGCTCCCGCGCTTCTCGGTCTGAAACGCGGATAGAAGCTCTAGGCAAGCGGGAGCCTTGCCATCGAGGTCTTGAGAGCCGACGAGGGTGAAGCGAGGTGAGGATGGAGCAGCGCCGGAATGCTAGGACGGGGGGAAACGGGAGATCCCCGAGTAAACGCGCTAACCAGCGGCATCGTCCGGCACGATTCACGCTTGCGAAAATCCGGGAGTGACCCGGCCGGGTAATGGGTGGGCTGCGAGCAGTCTAACCGCTCAGCCGCCGAGGCCCCTCCATGTTTAGAGCCACCCACATCTTTCCACTACATATTTTAAATTTCTTANCTAACCGCTCAGCCGCCGAGGCCCCTCCATGTTTAGAGCCACCCACATCTTTCCACTACATATTTTAAATTTCTTAATTCAGTCTCTCAGTAGTAATATTTTTCTGTATTTAATATTTCTTGTCGTTCATTTAAGTAGTGTTTGGAATACAATTGCAAATTATTTCATATCGCGCTATTTTGGTAAATGATGTTTAAAAAAACGCAAATAATTCATAAATTTATGATCGACTTGTTAACAGCATATCTTTGTAGAAATACGAATTTAATATGTTTCGTAGATGTAGCGCACCTACGATAAATATTCATAAAACAGTATCATGAATATAATTGTCATGAGCTTACAAAACACGTTTATTTGACCTACCAAAAACACTGCTGTGTAGAAGAGTAATTAATTTTCTCAATATGNATGAGCTTACAAAACACGTTTATTTGACCTACCAAAAACACTGCTGTGTAGAAGAGTAATTAATTTTCTCAATATCTTGTAATAGAAAAAGTTTCGCGGAACCATTGGCCAATAAAATATACTCAACAAGCTAATGTATATTCGATAATAAGCTAATTGTTCAGTGGCTATGGTTGCAGCCTCAGTGAGGGCGAATTTTACCTGACAAATAGTAGCTACTGGAATAGGTGTTTTTTTTCTTCAAGGTTTGTCATTGACTTATTAGTCTTTTAGGGCGCGTATTGCAGATATCAAACTTGACTTAACCGTACCGTGTTTGGATTATAGCTTGTCCTAAAACTTACNATGAGCTTACAAAACACGTTTATTTGACCTACCAAAAACACTGCTGTGTAGAAGAGTAATTAATTTTCTCAATATGTAGTAATGGAAAAAGTTTCGCGGAACCATTGACCAATAAAATATACTCAACAAGCTAATGTATATTCGATAATAAGCTAATTGTTCAGTGGCTATGGTTGCAGCCTCAGTGAGGGCGAATTTTACCTGACAAATAGTAGCTACTGGAATAGGTGTTTTTTTTCTTCAAGGTTTGTCATTGACTTATTATTAGTCCTTTAGGGCGCGTATTGCAGATATCAAACTTGACTTAACCGTACCGTGTTTGGATTATAGCTTGTCCTAAAACTTACNTTTAGGGCGCGTATTGCAGATATCAAACTTGACTTAACCGTACCGTGTTTGGATTATAGCTTGTCCTAAAACTTACTCGTGTGATTTTCCTCACCATATCAAGGAATATTGCAAGCTTAACAATTTTGGTAATCATAGGTTATCGTTTTGAAAATAAGTCTCCGGGACACTAAGCTTACTACCATAGCAAACGTCGTGTGCCTGATTTGACGGGAATTGGTATAGTTTTACTGAGATATGATGAAAAAGCTTAATTAATTCTAACAGGTACCAGAAATGATTAAATGAGTTTCTGAATTTGATGATTACGTTTTGAAATTATATCATACCAATTTTGATTAGAATCTGTTAAACGGTACCTAAGATACCGAAGAATTCAATGGACACTGTTTAAAAATAAAATATACGTCTGGCATGGTCGAAAACTATAAACGNCCTAAGATACCGAAGAATTCAATGGACACTGTTTAAAAATAAAATATACGTCTGGCATGGTCGAAAACTATAAACGCCGCACGTACTTAGCGACTTTAAAAATGGCAGGTCTACCGAATTAGATCAACTTGGACGGTCGAGTTCCCAAGCTTACTAAGAGGAAAGCACACGCACAGAAAAGGGCGATCTCATTAGCCTGTTTTTATTTCAGAATGGAGGCTAATCAAGAAGGCATATTTCTCGTGATCCATTCATATGCTAACCAAGTAGCAAGATCAGATCAGGCAGCTTGACTCTTGCTTGGCGGCGCAGTGAGGAATATGCTAAAACGCGTCTGCCTTATAAACGAAGACGTCGCAGATTTGACCTAGCCCAGGGTTATTGTATACGTGACGTTTATGAAGATAAACGAGGTTTGGTCTACCACGCCACGTTTATTGTTGTGCGTCTGGGAACGGGCGGTGTTTATAAACATCAGTTCCCTGGCGTGGAGCTCTACTGGGAGACACTGGTAGTGTAGATACTGAGATATCCCTGTTATGGCGTAGAGAGAAAAGTGGTTTTGTGAGTACAGTGCCGTGGCTTCGATTCCCGTAGGATGCCCCACTATGTTTCATGTATCGCACTTCCGTGCCTGGAAAGCGTTGGGAATTCACCTTCCTACCAAATATACTGGTTGCTCTGATGCAGTCCTTTGAATACAAAATGAGTAACGGAATTAACCTATTGGTATAGGTTGTTCATGGTTGATTGGGCACTACTGAAAACTTTGCTTAGGATCTACTTTTACTTCTCATGTTCTATCCATGTGATAAATTAACATTGTCACTATCCTGATCACTTTATCCATGTATCATTCAAGTGAAACAGTGGAGTTTTACGAATGAAAACCAGTGGCTAATACAAATACGAAAATTCGTACTTAAACATGTGTAAAACAGCAACTTTGCTTTACATTCATTTAAACATTACACTTGCATTACAACGTCGTCCTAGAACTAGTTTTATGTAGTCGCTGCCAACTTAACTGGACGCTAGCATTCCAGGAAGTTCTGAAGCGTAAGTATATGCAAATACGGGCGGTGATTTTTTTTTCAAAGGTTGGTTCTAAAAGTGCTTACTTTACCGTTAACAGCGTTTAGTAATCCACACAAAACTTGTTTACATAAGACCAAAAATATATTTTGGTGCCCCAACAAAATATTCTCTTGACTAAACAAACTTGAAAACCAAAAAAATTAATTTTGCTCATCTAAAAAATACACGTTTGAATAAATAAAACATCTGTGTTGGGCCAAAAGGAATTAGACTGTCAACAAAATATTTTGTTGAATCAACTGTTTATATTTGTTTGGCCACTAATTTGATTGCCCTCGTTCGAAAATACAGCTCGATAGTTTGTTTACTTTTTTTGTTTCGAGACAATTAGGATGGTAACAGTGTTTGTTAGTAAATTGATTTATGCTTAATAATGGTATAAACAGCATAATAAAATAAGGTCAACAGGAAACGAAAAGGTATAGCTGTAAAACTTTAAATATTTATTTGCGCACATTTTCCAGTATTTAAAATGTATGTAGTTAAAAAACATTCCGATTTCGTCAGTAATGACTTAAGATGAGGTTACTGCTCAGGCGTAGCTGATCTAAGTTCTAATCTTGAGATCGGCTTCCTAATTTTTTTTTATATTAACCGAAAGTGTTTAATTTATGTAGAGCCAAAGAAATCTTTTGTTGTACCAACCAAATCTTTGTCTGGGGCAATCAAACAAGAACCACAAAATAATTTCGTCTCAACAACAAAATATTTCGTATCCCCCTAAACAAGCAATTAGTTTGGTTGCGCCAATAAAACTTTGTTTGATTCGGCAAAACATTTTTCTCAGTGAAATTCATGAATACTAGAAGTGATATTCTGGTTTATCGTGGTAGGACAGTCGCTTAACCTAAGTGAGTGCCACTTGATAAAGGCTGCTCACGGTAAGTAAGCACTTTTGAAATCAACCTTTGAAAAATATCACTGCCGCTACTTGCGTATATTTTAACATGTACACTGACTGGAATGCTCCTCGTTAATTTTGCAACAATCGAGGGAAGGTTGTTATACACATTAACGTTGAATTAAAAGTATTAGGCAAAAATTTGTGAATACCGAAATTATTAATTTTACGTTCTGCTTTTTAAACATATATACAATCAAGAACCGCAAGTTTTTACAATACTTTCTTTTCTAATAATTTCACAGTTTCAGTTGACCGACGCAGGAATAGAGCNATGACGTCAGTGACATTGTTAATTTTGCATACGGAGTAAGAACACACGTGCATACAATTAGATCTCAAGCAGACATTTCAAAAGTGCTCAGTTAATCGCGAACAACCCATACAAACATGAAGCTTGGAATTATTTTTAGTTAAACGTCGTCGCCATTGCAGCCTTGCCTCGTGAAGGACTCTTCCAGGAATGGAGAACCGCATCGCAGGGATGGGAAGACTGGAGCGCTGCGCGATCCAAAGCGAGCCCCACAAGGAAACCCGTGCTTCAAGTTCTTCCGGCGCTCGGAGTGAATGCGTTACTCTTCCGTCTCTTCTTTTGCTGTCTTCTCCCGTCGCGTCGCTTTAGCGGTCCACCGCCCGGAGGACGAAGTGTTCCAATTAATATTTTTTTGAAGGCAATACTTCACCCTCGAGGATTATTTAGCGATTGGGGGAAAACTTTTATCTTACCCTTCGCGCGGACGCAGCAGTCCTCTCCCGATACCGGAAGCGGTTGCCTCCAGACGGTTTCTTCGGGGGAGTGATGAATGGGGCTCGGCTCGAGCAGCCATTACTCATGTCGGCTGTCGCCGCGTTTGTTTGTCGCCCTAATAAAGTATCCCCTCCCCCACCTCCCACACATTTTCTCTGGCCACCAGCAACCCTTATTCCTTTCTTCAGCCCGGAACCGATATATATCTCGTTCATTATATCGCAGCGGCACGAAAGTACGGTACTACGCTTGCCGCGACACAGTAAGTTACGCCAACAAAAGTTTAAAGCAAAGAAAACCAACATTAAATAATTTTTTACATTGTTTTTCTTTTCCGTTGAAACCAGCTGTGCAGCACTAGAAAAAAAAAAAAAATTAAAACAAACCACGAAACGGTGATTGATGTATTTGTTGGGAAAATGATTTGCAAAGGAAATTAATTTTACGTAGTAAATCGTGTACGTCTGACATCTACACCAATATAATTCTGAACATTAGCAGGTCAAGATTTAAAACTTTGACTTCCATCGCAAGAACTGTGGAATATCCTACATAAATACGAAGTAATTACTTGAATTTTTTTACTAAGAAGTGTCGACGTAATTACGTCACTGTGTTAGACTGCAGTGATTAATAAGTTTATACAAACGTATTCACAAATTAAAGGACAATTGTATGAATTCTACCTAGGTAAAGTCTCTCAAATTTAAACGTATTTTGAAAATATGAACCATTCCTTGTTTAAAAATTTGTCACGTCACCGTTTTCAAACAAATCTCATGTTCCTTTTCATAAAACTATAATTCCAGAGAAATAAAAAAATACTTCGACATAAACAGATATATTAATTACTGAATATACATATTTTGATAAAAATTTTCTCGAACGTCGAAGGTATTTTTTGATAAGCTAATTAATTTTAATTGCGTCATGAAATGTTTTGCTGTGATAACTGTGGAATATGAGAAGTGCTAAGTAAAAAGTAAAAAAAAAAAAACTGTTCAAAACGTGAAAAATATAAATATGGCATAAAGTAGATGTAAAAAAAAAAAGTTACTAGTTTTGTAAGTTTACAGATAGAGCCACTTTACTTCAAAATGTCCCGCCTCTTTCTGCCTCAAGGACACAACCGGGGTAATACCAACCTACTTATTCAGCGAAGNTTACGTGCAATAGATGTCGGATGTTACACAAACTCACGGATGGCTCCAGATTCGCACGCAAACGGTTAACACGGGCCAGAACATTTTTTTTAGCCAATCAAAGAAGTTGGACGACCCTACAGTGGTTTGGACTGTATCTTGTCTCGAAATATTTTCGCTAAATATCACTGCCTCTATGTACGGCACACGTTGTTAAAAAAAAAATTGTTAAAATGTTTTCCACCATTATCTGAGCAGCGTTCGAAACACGCGTAGAAGTAGCGTTGCCTATGTGCAAAGCACTGTATCGCTGCATCTGTAATGTCATGTGCGTTTTACAGTAAACTGGATAGTTACAACAAGACGACCAATTTTCGTTAATAAGGACTTGTTCCTCAATAAACCAGCATCAAAAGTTCATACCTCCTGACGGTAAAAAAAACATGTCTACAATAAGAGGTTGGCCACCCCTGTTAATAATCGTTACTGAGGTAGATGTCAATGAGATTTCGTTCTTGGGATGAAGATCCCGATAACCTATATCAAATTTGGGAGTATTGCAACGTATTTCGTTTCCGATCATTTCCTAAAATACCTTATAGAATCTCAGTATGCATGGGCTCATATCTCCTTTAAGATTCAGTTAGGGTATAAAGTGTTTTTACATTTCCCACTTGATTTTCGATAAGGAATCACCTCATGAAGTTGGTATGTGGAATTTCGCGCCATTTTGTACGTTCAGAAGTTAAATATTTCATTAAGATAATACACGTAACAGTCATAATCCGTAATGACGATTGATTGGAGTACAGTGTGGCACCTAGGAAACTAAGAAACAGACTCGGCAGCACCACGCATGCTGGCAAGGATCGCGTCAAAGTCAGAATTGGGAAGGAAACAACGAGGAGATAGGACTGCTGGCTGGTTTTGGCTGATTTTAATTTGCTTAAACCCAAAAAAAATAAATTAAGAGGTTTTTGCATGTAACTTTATCAGACGTCGCCAACATTTAAAACATTTTATTATGTATTTTATAATATATCACTATTTGTTCTATCTAATTGTTTTATTATGCATATTAACATAATAATTTTAGTACGCGGGAAAGAGAGGGTCCCCTTGTGACCGATCCCCCCCCCCCTTTTTTTTTNTTTTTCTCAGCCGAGATTTCCAAAACTTCTGATACTTTAAGTGACTTACTTAAATATCTAGCGAGGACCAAAATTTGTATATAATGGCAGATTGCAAAAAAATAAAACTCTTTAAGTATAGACATACTGTAGGCAGAGCTCTCTGTCGGACTTGTAGTGAAATATGACGGTCAGTAGGCGAATAACAAGTGGACTATTGATCACTTCCGAAAATAGCTGGACATTTGAGTATTATTCCACGCTGTTGCAGGTAGTTTCAGTAGTATTTCTAGTAAAACATAACATAACCTTGGTAAAAAGGGTACGTAGGGGGGGGGGGTAAGAATAACAAATTACGCGAGTAAAGTTAGTTTTTTATTTACTGGACGTTATTCTAGTCAGTTAAAGTGACTATGAGCGTAATTTATAAATAAATGTTCTCAGAATAATGAATTAAACTAAAAAAAAAGTAATAATCCCAGAAAGGAGCTGACCACCCCCATCGATATGAGCACACCCGTGCGTGCTCACAAAAAAAATAAAGTTTTGAAGGCAATTTCATAAACGGCAAGCGATTTCAAGAAGCACGTGGACCGTACCCTCGGCGCGGCCAATCACGTTCGGCTCACTTTTTTTTGGTAAAACAAAAAGAAACAGTGATTATTTCCGGAAATGTAGCGTACTTCGCTTCCCCAACCCCTATTTCCCATGTTTTTGGAGAGAGAGAGAGACACAGAGAGAGAGAGAGAGAGAGAGAGAGAGAGAGGAACATGTNGAGCCCTCGCTCGCAGACTTCCTGCCGCCTGTTCGCGCCAGGTTTACTGTTTTCTTGTCGTTTCTGCAGCGCTGCAAAGCTCAGGTGCACTTAATGCGGAAGTTATGTGGCTTCGAATTGAGCACCGCGCCCTATGTACACATGCAAAACTCGTTAAGTAGTACACTACAGAACTCTCAGAAAAATGCGATTTACATTACATACGAAAAAATAATGCACATGTTTTGCAACACTGTAAAATATTTTGCTAGAACTGACTTATTTAAATGTTTAAAGAATTAGTTAAATAAGAGTTNATGTTTTGCAACACTGTAAAATATTTTGCTAGAACTGACTTATTTAAATGTTTAAAGAATTAGTTAAATAAGAGTCTATTTTTAATTAAAAAAAACACGCGTATTTTAATTTTGGACACATCAGAAAATACGTTACGCAAATAAACTCCTTCATCAAGCAAGTCTTACTACTGTAGTTTTATTTAATAAAAATAAGTTATAATATTTATAAATATTTTAAATAGATGATTTTATGTACAACCATTTCAATTGTAAAAATTATAACTTTTGGGGGTTGAAATATGTGTGCATAGAATCAACTATTAACACTATTTGTTAACATTATCTCATACTTTCATTACATACAAGCAGAGTAATTGTTACGATAATCTGGCTTAGTGAAGGTTTTATTTTTTGCAAAACGAGCTTTCTGAATCATCCATAAGGAAATACGTTTAGATTTTTTTCAAAAATGGGCTCTCATTAAATATTTGATTTAACATTAAGAAGTTAATTCTGGAACATATTTTTGAGCGTTACAAAATATTTCAATGCATTCTTTTTTCATATACAATTGAAATCGTACTTTTCTGATAATTTTGGTAGAATCAGTACAACTTTCTAATGAGTTCTATATATTGTGCAGTTCGAGTACAGTGCTCTTTTGTAAGCGACTCTAAATATAACTTAATTGGTCCATAAAGCTTCCCTAAGTCATGACACGCGCTTTGTGGTCTACTATAATTATAAGTTGGGTATAAATTATTCCCCTCCACGAAGTACAGGTTTAATTGTGGTAATCCCAAAAAAATTAATAATTTTATATTTGTACTTGAAGACATTACTCCTAAGTACTCTTTCCTTGCATACAAAATTTTATATCGGATAGTTTGCGCATCACGGTATGTCAAAATCACAGTTTCAGTGTTATGGGAAGTACAAATACAATTAACGAAAACATGCACAGAAAATCTAACAAGAGTGTCTGAAAGGTCATGTCGTTGTCCGTTTTAAGGAATGCTAATGGAAACTTATTTTGCAAAAAATCATCAACTGCTACAAATAAAATATATGCAAGATTTTTTCTTCTTTCAAGCAGTTACTAACAACATTACGAAAACATTTCAAGTGATTGTAAATATTTCTTGAAGTAAGTTGTGGT
This sequence comes from Clitarchus hookeri, assembly GCA_002778355.1. Classification (NCBI taxonomy): domain Eukaryota; kingdom Metazoa; phylum Arthropoda; class Insecta; order Phasmatodea; family Phasmatidae; genus Clitarchus; species Clitarchus hookeri. The sequence continues at coordinate 193,474 of NQII01003590.1, forward strand.
ATCTTATTTCAATCTAAATTATCTCATTTCGGTGAGTGAGTTAGTTTAATTTTTTGTACGTCGCAATAACACTTAAATTGTGATTTTGGCACGGGATTACGCAAAAAAAAAAAAAATGGTTGCCTGTAAAGTCGGTTTTACGGGCGAAGATTTTACGTGACAACGTAGTGCTGCGCGCGCGGCAGACCGATCATAGTTGAGTGGGAGAGAGACGCAAGGCATTCGGCGGGCCTCTCTCTCGTTCGGTGACTCATCGTAACGTTACCGAGCGTTACACTTTTTCATAAGTGACTCCCAGCCGCAACCTAATTTAAGACGTTGTCACGTCAAAAAGATATAATCTGAATTTTTTTTTATGCGAGGAAAGAGTACTTTTAAGTAATATACACAAGTTCAACGATATTTCGTACAAATATAAAATAGTGAATTTTTTGGTGACCGTAAGACGAGTGCTTCTACGGGTGATAGAATTCTTGGCGTTACCACAACTGCTGCAGGACTGCCGTGAGTAACAAGTATTTGTTTCTTTAGGAGAAACGCTGCACCGAAATTTTTTTCGGCTTCCTTGCGTTTGCACGCCGAAAGAGGAGTTGTACGTTGTCATTATTAAAGTTATCGAGCTCTGGTCACGAACGAGCAAGATGAGGTGTCATGCACCATACTCATATAAATTGCGTAGGATTTGCTTACACTGTAATGGCCAGAGAAAAAATAAAGCAAAGACTTTACTAATATCTCCATATGGTTTGCACTGCACTCGATATACCTATTAGAAGTGTTGCGTTCTTACAGAACTCACAGCCTATGCGTAATAAGAGTTCGCAATTCTTAACCATGTAAGTCAATAAAACTATATTTTCCCAAACAGGTTTAATAATTTAATATATACTTAAAGAACATAAATAAAAATAATAAATATTTTTAATATATCATCAAGAAACGCATTTTTTTTTTTTTGGACAGAACATGTACCCTGTTATCGTAGACTCCGGAATGTTAGCGGCTTTAGATTTCGCTGAGGCAGTATTCCTACCTGCGGAATCAAACTTTCCAGGTCGGCGTGGCGTGTGAAGAGGGCGCACATCTACGAGCAGCGCGATTCATAAATTATTCAAAGCGAAGGTTGCGTGGCTTCCTTTAACTCCGCCGCCGACATGCGCCATGTCACGTGACAATGTACAGCTCACTCGCAAACTGCCGCTGGTCGGCAGGTGGAAGCAACTGACACGGCACGGCGGCGGGCGGGCGGCGTCCCGGTAGTCCAGCGGGGAATTCACCCTCGCGCAGTGTATCGATACCAAGCATCGACTTCGAAGGCGAGAGCGAAGAGCTCGACTTTTAAACGTACGAGGTGAGAAGTTGAAACCGCTGCGACACGCGCAGTGTTCGCGGGTGCACATGTTCCGCTTTGGACGAAATTTTAATCCGCTCTTTCTTATGTAGGTGATATTTGTTTACGCGTTCGATTTCTCGGACTTGGGGCCACACGCGTGAGCTCTATCNCGCTCTTTCTTATGTAGGTGATATTTGTTTACGCGTTCGATTTCTCGGACTTGGGGCCACACGCGTGAGCTCTATCGACGATAGAGAGATGGCGTTCAAATCAGCGATTTACCTATAATTCGGAAACCACGTGATGATTGGTTCCAAGTCTACTATGGGCATGAAGCTCGGGTGTGATAACTAAACAAATAACCCGGACCTCGAATTGAAAAGCTCCGTATCTTCACTGCGAGGATCGAATTCTTTAAGGATCCCTCTACCCACAGTGGAAGAAATCCGCGGATACATAGAATAAAACCCACGGAAAGTTTTATTTGTAGCTTCGAAATCTCTTGTTTAAACATACGCTTAAATATTATTACAAATTATACAATTTAACATAATGACACTAGTGGGTTCACCCGGTTCATGTTCAACTCAATTCTATTAACCTTACGGTCTAAGTTGAGTTACTTTAAGTGAAAATTAAATGTATGAATATTGGAATCACCACAGTGGCCAACTTAACATAGGCTTTCAGCTAATTTTTCCACGACCAATNATTAAATGTATGAATATTGGAATCACCACAGTGGCCAACTTAACATAGGCTTTCAGCTAATTTTTCCACGACCAATTTTTTGCATGCACAAATTCAAAAACAGATCATGCGAAAATACAACTCAAATAACGAGGAAGAAGGAAAACATTCCCTCTGGAAAAATTTACATACGCCTCTTTGTTCTGAAAATATACTAAAATTGCAATTCAATAGTGGAAACATTATAACACTTATTTATATATTTCGGTACGAGATTAACCCTTGAACTGTCAAAACACAGTCAGTGACTCCACAGTACGTAGGATTTCTTACTGTTTCATAAATTGGCTAAATGATAGTCGAGATAGATTCCTCAAACTCCTGTCACAGAGTCAATTATTCGATTTCAAATATATTTGATATAATTTTAGAGGAAATATATACTAGGCCTATCACATTTATCCATCAAACATTGAGTATTTTTGCAAACCTGTCACGTTTTCAAAGTCATTATTTGACTGGCCCAGTCTGACATTTTGTTTTAAATTCTATTTTCAAAATTTTTAAAAGCGGTTTTGTTACTGTACATTTCGGCAAAGGAGTGAATGCTTAGAATGCTGTGATTTATTCGCACTTCTAAGGATATTTTAATTGTATTTATCACGCCTATTTTCCTTTCAATGTAATTTAACACCTCTGACTATCTGTCTCAATGTGTATTTTTCATTTTCAGCTGCATATGTTTATCCGATTTCGATTTCGCTTCAAATTTGTTTATCGCAATTTTAATGTTTTGTGTGGTCGGAAACGACTTCTTTTATCGTGTATGATTACGTTAGGCTGAACCTGAGAAATATTAAAGAAATCTGACAGAAATGGTTCAATTTATGAAATATTTGATGAAAACGGGAAAAATAAAACTTTGTTCACGCATGATTGCAATAATGACCTTCAGGTGACGTCACGACTTTCAGACTTTCATTGACCAGATTTGTTTGAAGCGAACTTTGGTGAATAATTTTGACAGCGTGGCTCCTTTACACTACGAAGATCAGGGATGAAACACCTTCCAAGCCGTGGCATGCATGCGTCGTTTTTAGGCACATCTATGCATCGGTTGGCATTGTTACCATTCCCTAAATAGCCTGCTATGACGAAATGGAAAATAGTGAAACGTAATAAATTCAAATAAATTATTACATTAGTATGCAAGAACATACTCTAATTTGAGACAGATTTATTACAGAAGAGAGATAAGGCATATTTATACATTAATATAAAAAAATAAAAATTTGCTGATTAACTTACATCGATGGACAGGGATGTAATATTTCAGGTTCTGAATGCGTGTTACCCGAAAATATTAACAATTGAGGGTCTGCCTTTTTTATGCCTTCGAAACCAAAAATTCAATTCCAGGAATATTATTACTTGTTTTCTATAGGCTGTTCACTGTAAAGTGAGCACTCTTGAGTCTCTAGTTACTTTTCCCTTTCAGCAATGTTTTATTCTTTAACCACCTTTTTTAAATAAATATTGCCATGTAAGTAATAAACATAGTGTGCATATTAAACCACACTCGGACGTTAAGGTCTAANTTTTTTAAATAAATATTGCCATGTAAGTAATAAACATAGTGTGCATATTAAACCACACTCGGACGTTAAGGTCTATGGCTATAATAAAATATATTTATTACCTATGATTCCAAATGAGAAGGCTTTGAAAAGTTCTGACCTTACCGTGAATAGGCTATAAAAGAGGATTATCAACAATTTACATGTTTTTATTATATCTTGTTACACCTATTTATGACACAACTTAATAATATCTTGATACGATCGTATAATAGGGGAACGACTAGTTAAACAGTTAAATATTTTAAGGTTTATAAAACTTATTGTTTTTCTTTTAATTATAGAATTTCAGATTTCTGAGTTTCTAGCTGTGCTATCTCAAAAATTAACAAAAAAATGTACATTTACTTAATGCGAATAAAGCGTAACCCTCAGTTGAAAAAAATTCTTGTAGGCATTTCATTTTTTCTCTGAATTAAATTATATAATGTGTAACAAACAGTTACGCATAAAAAAAATTATAAAATTAAGAAAAATTAAATCAATTAAATTCCAAAAAGGAACAACGATTTTCTATTATTATATTAGTTGTTATCTTGCATTGATAAGTATGAGTGAAAAAATAGAGAAAGGGGG
>NQII01003590.1:197731-221637 GCA_002778355.1 Clitarchus hookeri
GGGGGGGGGGGGTCATTCCTCTTTTGAAGATGTAGTGTTGCCACACGGCCACGGTAAGTAGGATTCTGACAGTACCTTGATTGAGGTGGTCTATGTCGGATTTTGTGTAGTACACAATAACACAGATAAGATGATAATGATTTCACTATGTCGTATAAAGACAACAAACATACCTTTTTCGCTATAAATTGCTCGTAAACCACCATAGTGTCGGTAAAGCACATAAAAAATTGCTCCCTTAAAATGTATAACGCTAAAGCTTTCAAAACAAATATTTTCAAGTACAAAACGTTGATGTGTAGCACTACTGCTGGCATAGTGTATGTTGGATAATTGTTTTAAATGATTGAGAAAAGCTTGCAAAATTTCCAAGTAATTGTTGAGGACCTAAGGAAGTTTTTAAACTGTGTCGCTGCATTTGTAACTCATTACTGTTCGCGCAATCAAGCTTATTCCAGCTTACAAACAAAAGCGCTGCTGAACATCAATATTACAAAATGGATGCACAGCTGCTAAAAATGTCAGTTTTAAGCATTCATACAAAGAATGGAATTACTTTGATACGTGTAGGAATAATTAAGTTTTTATAAACAATGATCATTATTTTTAACGTTTTATAAACTATGCGGTTTAGGAAAAACAGGTTTCAAAATATTAATTAAACAAAAATCTTACTACAACGACAGTTTTTCTGTAATTGACACGAATTCCACTAAAAATATTTTTGAACTTCAAAAATATGTTTTCTTGTGACACATATATAACATCTAACTGTTTAAAATAAAACCTGAAAATTATTGTGAAACTGAANGCGTTGATGTGTAGCACTACTGCTGGCATAGTGTATGTTGGATAATTGTTTTAAATGATTGAGAAAAGCTTGCAACATTTCCAAGTAAATGTTGAGGACCTAAGGAAGTTTTTAAACTGTGTCGCTGCATTTGTAACTCATTACTGTTCGCGCAATCAGGCTTATTCCAGCTTACAAACAAAAGCGCTGCTGAACATCAATATTACAAAATGGATGCACAGCTGCTAAAAATGTCAGTTTTAAGCATTCATACAAAGAATGGAATTACTTTGATACGTGTAGGAATAATTAAGTTTTTATAAACAGTGATCATTATTTTTACCTTTTTATAACATTATTACGAAGATGTTAACTATGAGGTTTAGGAAAAACAGGTTTCAAAATATTAATTAAACAAAAATCTTACTACAACGACAGTTTTTCTGTAATTGACACGAATTCCACAAAAAATATTTCTGAACTTCCAAAATATGTTTTCTTGTGACACATATATAACATCTAACTGTTTAAAATAAAACCTGAAAATTATTGTGAAACTGAAAATGAAACCCACAGAAAAGCCACAAAATGAATAACCATGTAATTTGTTTATGCAGTCATAGTGAACCGTTGAAAAGAATATTACATGATACAAATTTAAACTTACCATAGTTATCTTAATTTATTTTTCTGAGTAAAACTACAGTGCGCTTGTAAAGCGGAATTTATTTCGCGAATTTCTGCTTATTACTCAAAAAAATAAGAAAATAAAAACTTTTCATAACACTTGGCAGTGATCTGTTGATTTATCTCGAAGATAACTTCAAACTACGTTAAACACACTTGGAATAGATATTCGGCTAGATATCAGAAGTGAAAACAGTGGAAATAAATAAGTAACTATAAGTATTTAATTACCAGTTGACTCACAAGGTTACTGGTGTCAACCCAACGTAACTCCATTTTAAAAGAATTTATAAGTTTAACGTGGTACCACATCGTTTCAATGTGATAATAAAAGTGACGTTTCGCTAAGTACTCAGAAATATGGTAGATTGCTAAGGTTTTGTCGCATGCAGTTTGTATACACTGATTAACTTTCAACATATAATAAGAAGATATTTACACGCTAGGCCCGTGACAGCGTAAAATCCACAGTTCTCCAACAAGCGTTAAAAGAAATCCCAGACTCCGAACACACGGCAGATCGTGCACATGTGGGACCAGGAAATGTGAGTCAAATCGACGCATAAGTTCAACGTTTCTGGGGAAAAAATTCAGTATCCGCTGCAAAGAAATAAGTCAGTAATCAAAGTTGAGCTCACCTGTAACAACAAAGATATGGCTACAATTCCTTGTGCCCTGTGCAGCGCTTCCGAAAAGTTGGAGTACAGCTGTGAGTTAAAGCCGAACACTTGTATCTGCAAACAGAAGACAAGGCAAAAATTATGTTAACCGAATATCAACTGAATTACATAAATAAACATGTTCTATATTTATCCTTGCTTTCGTATTACACGTAAGACGAAACTGAAAAAAATTTCCAGGATCTATTGTTGATTTATATTATTTTTAACTCTCATGACGTACTCTTATAACCAATATTGTATAATCCTTAAGAGTCTAAAACGTATCTAAAGTTTTAAAAACCTTTTTAAACGTTTCGATCAAATTTATAACATGGTAGTAATACGAATTTGAAAAATGCTAAATCACCAAAAAATTAATTTACTTACAAAACAAATTAATATTTTCTTTATAAATTTGCCACAGATAATTTTCAAGAAGTGATTTGAACATGCATTTTTATTTTGGCTACAACATTTCTTTAGGCCTTCGAAATTCCTTCAGTTTTTTTCCGTTTTATTATGTTAAAACACAAATGAAAAATTGTACTCTATGTCAGCGGATCAGCTGAATAAAAGTTGTAATTTTAACATTATTGCATTGCCTGCCATACTATATACCACGGCACAGCCACAGAAAAAAATTTCATTTTATCAGAAACTCAACTGCGCCCGGGGACATTCAAAGAACATTTATATGGAACGAAGATCTCGCTCCAAGGCAAGTTGGTGGCGAGGTCAGCTGACTGTCCTTGAATCGGGAGCACTACTCGGTGGATAAGACAAAAACGAGCGGGTTTTTTTCATAGCTAGAGACGCGCGATTTTGTGTTAAAGCTTCTGTAGGATCCCAAAACCACGTTGCTTGATAAAATATCTATATACCATACACTTTTTTATTTGTACATCACACTGAGATGTCCTATGCACATTTACAATCCTTTATAAAAGTAAAATAATATCAGTTGAAAAATTTCTTTTGTATAAAGTTACAAAAGGTGTTTTCGTAATGCATCTAAAAAAAAATGTTTCTAATAACAAGGAATCACTTTTAAGTCGACAAGCCAAAGTTACAAACTATTACGTTCTGTTTTAAGAATTTCACTTTAAAAAGTGAACGCGTTTACGAATTACGTGTTATTGAATAATGATAAAACTTTTTTTTAAGTGTGGAGGGGGGTTTTGGGGGGGGGGGATCGTTTCCTTAACGGTTTTCAGTGAGTCGAAAACTTTGACGTTGTTTTCCGGAAAGGCAGATTCGTGCGATTATGTGGTAATGTGTATTCGCCTTACTTAATAAATTTATCAACCCACAGAGCTGACTGTAATAAAATTTTGAGTCCATAAACAACCAAAAAGCATACATGCCTAAGCATACATAATATTTATGTTATTTATTTAACTCTTACTTATATAACTTTGATGGTTCAAATGTGCAATCCACCTGAAGATTTTCAATGCCATTCTGACGTGAGTAATGCTTTGAATCGCAAACCTCAATTTTTCCTAGGAGGTGAGATCATTAAATTCTTGCCCAAGTTTTTCTACCATATCAAGAGAAGCTCAAACATTATAAGTTAAAGTAAACGTAGTTACGAAAACGTATATTTATTAATTTTTTTCGTGAATATAATTAAATTGTTTTACTTTCAATTTATTTATTTAATAAAGTGGTTTTGTGAGCACTATAAATATTTTAACTTCTGAAATATGTTAAATGAAATACNTCGCAAACCTCAATTTTTCCTAGGAGGTGAGATCATTAAATTCTTGCCCAAGTTTTTCTACCATATCAAGAGAAGTTCAAACATTATAAGTTAAAGTAAACGTAGTTACGAAAACGTATATTTATTAATTTTTTTCGTGAATATAATTAAATTGTTTTACTTCCAATTTATTTATTTAATAAAGTGGTTTTGTGAGCACTATAAATATTTTAACTTCTGAAATATGTTAAATGAAATACAAGTCTGTATTTTGCAATGTTATTTATACATTTCCTGCATATTTTACAACAAAATATTTTGTGGTTGACAAAAAAAATTTTTTTTGCAGAAAGATTTTAAAGGATTTATCTTGTAAAGTTAGAAAAATTATTTATTGCAGTGTAGCGATAAACCTGCTGAACATTTCATAATCACTGCGAAACGGGAGGGGTTGTGGTGGTGTGGTGGTCAGACTACTCATCTCCCACCAAAGTGAACCGGGTTCGATTCCCGGCGGAGTTGCTTCCGAATTTTTGCACGTGGGAATCATGCTGGACGATGCCGCTGGTTGGCGGGTTTTCTCATGGATCTCCCGTTTCTCCCACCATTGAATTCCGGCACCGTTCTATGCTCACCTCGCTTCATCGTCATCGGCTCTGAAGACCTCTATGTTAAGAACCGCCCAAATATGTACGCTGTGAAACGGAAAACCTGATGCCACAGAGTAGTTAATTATACAGAGGTGAAACAGCCGCTTATATCGCGAACTCCGGCCGCACACGCCAGCAAAATAGCGTCGCTCGCAAACAACATGTTGAAACTCCTTTCACCAAATCAGAAACTGTTAATTTACTAGCCAGCCGGCAGCCAGTCCAGCAGGGAAATTTTTGTAGCATGCAGTAGCCAATCAGATACAAGACCCGTTCCTAGAATCTCGCGCAGCCAACAGGATAATGTGTACTCCCGCGTAAGATGAACCGCAACGTGATTTCGCCTCTTTGTACGAATCTACTCTGTGCAATTGTCTAAGCAGCAGACAGCTTAGCGCAGTATTTCCTAAAGTATGGATCGCGACACACTGGTGGGTCGCAGACTAAAATTTGGTGGGCCCCAAAAAAATATAATTTCATACATAAACATATGCATGAGTTATAAATATTATAATTGAGAACCTACACACGTGCAATGCAGCTGTCAGTCAGACGTAAAATACTACGCAGAGTGCGCAGTGATTTCTGAACTAAATTTGTAATATAACACATTGTGTAATGCTGTTTGGTTAGGTATCTTTTTCATTAAAATTGTTCTTTAATACTTCAAATTTTTAAATTATTTTATTAAACCTACTACCCTTCACTTCCTTACATTACGCAATGCGAACAAGATGGAACAGCGGAACGGAACGTTTCTCGCATAAGGCATTAAAGTGGGTCCTGAACTTTGGCTTTTTTTTTTTAATGGGTTGCGGTTCATAGAACTTTGGGTATCACTGGCTTAGCGTGTTTCGTCATGCTGTAGCGAGACTGGCTCACTTTCTGTAGGGCCACGTTTTCCATCCCCGGGGAAAAGTTCCTATTAGCTGTTCACAGTATGGCCTAAACCGAGCACTTTTGAAAGCCCTGCTTAATATATCCGCACAGTTTTTATTATTCTGATACATAAAATGAACATCGCCATTGGCCTTATCACTTTATCCATGCATTGGTAAAGTGAAACTGTGAAATTATTACACTTTTTTTTTTACGAATTTGCAGATCCTTACACTTAATGCATTAAAAAAACAGTAATATAACTCATTTTGCTATTCACAAATGTTGGAACCCAACACTTATAATTCAACGTTCAGTTACGGAACTACTTTCTCTCGATCGTTACCAACTTAACTGGGTGCATGCCGCTCAGTGTGCCCGTTGAAATTATGCAGGTGTGCCTAGTGACATTCATCAAGGGTTGATTTCAAAATTGTGAGCAGCCTGTTATTAGTTTGCTTCCCCGGCTCTACATGAATGCAGGTGTAGTTCCTCTGTGCGAACCTTCATAGTCCCTTGTGTTGTTAAAGCTGGCTTATTTTTACTCATGGTGACGAAAGAAAAATTTGGAAAACTTTAACCCCACTTAACCAAATGGCCATCCGAGGCGGTGTCATTCAGAGCTGATTACATACATTTCAAACAAAAGAATTTAAGGGGCTTGGAAATAGAATTTAAGAAGAATAAATGGCTAAATACTTGTATTGTCATTTGGTTAAAAAGCGGTGCCTCTNTTAAATACTTGAACGTTATGGAGTTAAAAAACGGCGCCTCTGTTTCCACCCTACACCACAACCCTGCCCACCCGAAGGAGACAGAGGGCTTGGTACGCGACTGTATTCTTGTACTTGATGTTGTGGCGTGTCGTCGTTCGTGTGTGTTTTGTGTGTTGTTTATATCGTTAGTGTTATTGTCTGTGTATGTATTATCTGAGCAGACTGCGTGAGTGAGCCCTTTCTTCTCCTTGACCATCCCCGCACTCCACCCAGTGTGTTACTCATGCTGGCCGCCCTACCTAGGATATTGTTTTCACGCCTGCGACTCAAAAGCGCTGGAACAATTTAGGGTTACAGTCCTGCACGCATCGAGTGCGCCCGCCATCGCGGCTACGACCAAGGCTTTGAACTGGCCTGCAGTGTTCTCGTCATACTACGTGTGTCTGTGGAACTTAACATTATGTCCCTACTATCTCATTGGTGGATAGTGTGTGGCTAAGTTCAATAAAGGCGCCTATAGAAGTTCTGCGCATGTCTGGGTAGTGTGTTTTAAGATACAACGGGGTAAATCAAGCCTGAATGTCAGGTTACAACTCCAAACAATAATCCGGTCCCCTTTCCTTTTCCCCTATAATACGTTTAACATTTTTCTGGTACAAAATCTTTCCAACAAATGTTCCCTTCTTGTTTAATTGACTAGCTACAATCTTATGTATCTTTCCACGAGACATAAAATATTACTGAACTAGCACTCAGTCTGAAATTTTCTCTTAAATTGGTCTCGTCTGTTAAAATATGTTTGTGTATTAGTATCTTGTAGCGGCCTTCCTCACGGTTCACCTTCTCTCAATATCAAGGGAAGATCTGCAGCGAGATACATCCGCCGTGCTATCGCCCATCTCTGCAGGGCACTCACTAGTGGCTGGAATCTCGTCTTTGAAAACGCCACCTGCGATTGTTGCTGGCTCTTGTAGCCACCTGCATCAGTGTCGACCCTATAGGTTGTTCACGGTAAAGTATGAACTTTTTAAGGCCGTTCTTAAAAGTTCCTTTCAGCTTATTTGTATCCCTTCGATTACTGTTAATATAAAAAATNTGAACTTTTTAAGGCCGTTCTTAAAAGTTCCTTTCAGCTTATTTGTATCCCTTCGATTACTGTTAATATAAAAAAATTTCCTTGTGAGTAATAAACACAGTGTAGCTACCAAATATTAACATCTGAGGTCAAAATATAACATACGTTTTTGGTTTTTCTTGCCGGAAGGACTTTAAAAAGTGCTCACTTCACCGTGAATAGCCTATAGTCACGTGGCTCCAGCCGCAGTTGCAGGCAATTGTCGCACCTTTAGAGAGGTGTCGCACTTAGGACAACTACTTTCTATAGTGTGTCGGCCGCAAAGCTGTTCAGCAGCTGCCCAGTAAGCGGTGGTCGTGTATGTCAGTTTCTCCACAAGGTTATTAAAGTATCGTTATATCTACTGAACTAATGCACGGTACTGAATATTTCCTAACAAACAATATTGACTAGGCACGCCAGTTTTTTTGGTCAACGAACTTATTTCAGATATTCAAAACAATAATCTTGCAACTATAAGGAAAGTACTGAAGGAAAATTTTTTAAACAGTTCCAAGAGGATAATGAACGGCTACGTGTTTAAATAAATGCATTTATATATGCATAAATACACGCAGTTCCTTGAAAGAATCGTACATTCGTGATCCCAAGTTCATTAATTTTTAAACATCTCTACGTATAAAATGAAGTCACCCGATTGAATAACTGACTGACTCGCTCACTCATCAACGTACAACCAAATCGCCGGACGCAAAAAACAAGAAAATTTAGTGATGCCTTTCCCTAAGAAATGATTCGAAATACTGCTCCTTATATGGTGAAAATAGGTAAAATATACATTCGAGGACTTCTCAACAGCTCATTGACCTGATGATATATCGTTATACACTTTGCTTTGAAAGGCCAACTATATTGACAAACAAAAATTTCAGGTTTCCTTCTTTTTTTTTAATTCAACTCCCAAGTGTTTTCGAGGACACCTAAAATCTCATTAAAACCGATAACCCAACCTTTATAAGGTTTGCTATAAAAATACCTAAAAGTAATGTTAGAATTTCTCGAAATTCATCCTTAACCAGGAGAAACGAAACACGTGGACTAAGCCGCGGATAGAATGCTGGTAATATATTATTTGCTTGCCCAAACTGCACCATGGAACACATGGCAAAATAATTTTGTGTAGAAAATTCGCCGATGACGTTGAAGTGTTAAATGAATCGCTCACGTGGTAATTAAATTTACGCCATTACTTCCAGACATGGTTTCGACATACACATTTTTGGGCGGATTAAGATTTCCACACAAGGTCTGGAAATAAAACATGAAATAATTTGCCAGAAGTTTCCTAGAAGTTAAAAAGATGATTTCGTTAAAGTATTGCTTCACTGCAAAGCTGGGCCTTCTTTAAGTTTTTTATAAACGTTATCTGACCTAAATAGAATAGGCACTTAATATATTCAAAAGGTAAAAGAAACTTTCATTAAAAAAAATATGTCAGAGATTGTCATAGGCACAGTTATCTGTGGAGATAAAACCAATTTGTATGTATAAAGTCAATATCCAGTATATATGCAATAAGGATGAAAAAATTATACTTTTTCAGTAACTTACAGAGCCGCTGCATTTATTTACGTGGTTTTACGGTCTAGCTCAGCAAAGATGCGTGCTAATTAATTAACTTGTGTATAAAGTCAATTTTTAGGTATATCAGAAAGTATTGTAAAAACCTAGAACAGATACTAAATGTTAGTAGCATGTTCATGAGACAGCTGGCACACTTTCATAAATCTTAAAAATTTAACAAAATATTACAAAAAACAAAAATTTTCAAAATTTAACAAAACACTAAGAAACTAAAATTCACATGAATTTAACAACATTTTAAGGAACTAAGAATCTGTTATAATTTAAAATATAAAATATACAAATTAAATAAATTAAAAACATAAAAATTATTAATTTGAAAATTTTAAATTATGCAATGACTGACATTTCTTCTTGCTAATAACACGTCATCAAATATAACCACAGATTTATCTTCACATTCATGTAAAAAAATTATTTCATCGAGATTATTAAAAAAATATTTCATTTTCTTTTTTTTTTTTCTTTGATAAAATTAGAAAATCGTGTATTTTGTCTTATATTTTGATAACCATTATAATAATATATATTTTTTGCTATGTTTTAAAGTTCGTGTAATGTTTTCTTATTTAATATCTTATATAACTCTTGTTTAATTTGGTTCAATTAATTTTTCATCGTTGCCACTTTAATCGTTCTATTTATAGGAAATAAATTTCATGAATACTTTTAAAAATAAAATGATTAATGTTTTAGAAATAAAAATTCTTTTATATATATTATTTATTTAATGCTATTTTCCTTTTTTTTAATTTCTCTTATTTTTACATATCCATTTGTACATTGTTTACATAAATGTGAATGCTTATCTTTTGCATAACAATGAGAGTCAAATAAATTAATATCTTTTGCTTCTTCACAATTTTAAAATTTTTTAGTTAAATATTCTTTTTCTATTTTATCATGTGATTTAATTTTTTTCTGTTTTTAAGATATTGTTTACCGATATATTTTCCACAATCACGAAGTACTTTTTCCAATAATTTATATTGAATTTTTTAATATATTTCTTAAACATATTCATTCGTACATGTTTTACATGTATAAAAATGTTTATCTTTGGTGTTTTTGTGTCAACGAAAAGAATTTCTATATATTACTTCACAACACTTTTAATTTTTATAGTGTTATTTATTTTATTAAAAACTATCTCATCGTGATTTTTTAGTTTTAAATGTCTTGACAAACTTTTTTTAAGAAGATATATTCCACACTCACATATTACTTAAATTTCATTCCTTACATTTTTTTGGCTGTTCCATCTTTTATTAAAAAAAAATTCTATCCACAATAAAATTTTAACTTTTTAAACATTAAACATTTTTATTTTATTTTTATTAAAAAATTACTAAGTTTGTTTATAAATAAATGGAGCCAATGTTAAACAAATTAAATAACTCCATCGAGTTTCTGAATTTAAATGAGTTATAGTTTAAAAAAAAAATATATAAATTGTAATTTGCAAATTATGGATACGATGTATGGTAAAAATAAGTCATGTGTTTTGGATAAAAGTTTTAAAATAATTTTGCCCGATAGATATTTGAGATATTATTAAAAATAAAGATTTGAAAATTGTGAATGAAAATGTTATAATCTTTGTTATAAAGTATTTGCAAAAACTAAAAAAGATGAGTAAATTCATAATATTGAATTTTTAGATGAATAATTTCTTTATATTTGTAATTTTTATATTTTTTAGTTAAGATTTTAACGGATTCTTAGTTTCTTGATGTTATTCTGTTATATTGTTGTGAATTTCAGTTTCTTGATATTTCGTAAAATTTTACAGAATTTTAGTTTTTTCACGTTTTGTAAATTTTTTTTAGATTTATGAAAGTGTGCCAGCTTTCTCATACACATAATACTTATTTAAAAAAAAAAAAGGTTTGACAGAGCAAAAGCTGAAAAAATAATAGGTTGAAGCACGAGTTGTCATAATGCACTTCCATGAGAAAGTGTTAGTTGCCTTCAATAAGCGAGTAGACTGTAAAACAATAAACGTGCAAACGTGCCTAATATAATTTAACACTCCTCTGCCTTACAGATGAAAATCCTGAGTTCAAATTGTTTAAGTCGTGATGATTGCGAACTGAGTTTAGTAACATGAATTACAGATTAGTTAATAATCATAAAAGCGCAAAAGCAGAAGTTTTTAGTGTCAACGATAGTATTATAAAATACTGGATTGAGCCAATTATAATTTGACGGTTCTACAAAAGTTGTTCCCAAACGTAAAACTTTCTTAACTTTATTATTTATACTGGAAAAATATTTATTTCTTTGCATTTTCTCTCTGCAGTCATGAAGTAGGTGTGCCGTTCCTGCCAAGGCAAGAGAATATTTGCATTTTCTAAATAAAATATTTTCCATCTGGTGACAAATCATCTTGGCGTTGTTAAAAAAAAAAAAGTCTGGGAAGACAAAACTTACTCGGTCGTACATGTACGCATTTATATGCTCACACTCGCTCATGCATGTTTACATTCTTTCGTTGTCCTGGCCGTGCGGAATATCATAAATATTTCATGACACCGAGTGCAGTTCCAGTGTGATCGAGGTCAATAAAACATCTCGAGCCAAACAGTACGCTCCCTTCTCTAACCCCTTTTGCCCCTCTCGTACNGTGTGATCGAGGTCAATAAAACATCTCGAGCCAAACAGTACGCTCCCTTCTCTAACCCCTTTTGCCCCTCTCGTACGCGAGACCCTGTTGCCGACGGAATATTGGATGCTACGCGCCTCCATAACGTGGGCTGGTTTTCAAATACGAAGACAATGCCCACGGCCAGAACTGGTGACATGCCTGTCATGAACTTTACATTTTTAATCTCCGGGACAGATGGCATTCCTACGGTTTATCCTCATTACAATTTCAGGCTTTGACACACTTGTGTTATAAGAATGGATATAATTAATAAAATGCCTATCGCTTTCAACGCGATACCCGTATAACGCAAGAGAAACCGGTGTTATAAGTTATGCACCTAACTCTTTAATTTAATTATTCACTTTGGTAAACATGAACAATAATATATCTTTCCGCAGAGTAAAACCGCACAACTATAAAATACGCTACTGAACATGATTAACTTATAAACACTAACTACAAGGACTGCTAGTGTTTCAGGTCAAACACAGTGGACTGATAATTGATATCCGTCGGCACAGCTCGTGAGTTCTGAGTGGGCTAGAAAAATTGAGACGTGACGTAAGCAAAGTGCGACCGTCAATGAAGTGATCATGGCTTCACAGGCACATGTAGGTTATTCGTACCAAGCCTGTTGTAAATAATGATTTCAGTACATAAGTTGACTCGGTGTCGAAAGTGTTAATAAAATAAAATTATTTCATATGTTTATTATATAATATGTAATATTATATATATTATTTTAAAAAAGTAATATTATAATATTTATATAACTATAACTTATAAAGGACTTTCTGGGTATAACTTATAAAGCACCCGAGAAGTAAGAAAAAATATATTTAATTACACTTTGGAATATCTGGTCACTGAACCAACATGCTGATTCAAGCTTCTCCAAACTATGACCTACTATAGAATAATAATAAGTGTAGTAATAATGTCTAATAGTAAATTAACTATTCGATTCAATTAAAACAACCCAATTAAATCGTTAAATAGGAACTTGAGCTTAAAAATTTGTCATTTTTGACATGGGCTTAAAATTTAGAATAAAATATCACATTGCCAAACCTTTATTACTTCATGCCTACGATAATTGATTAAATAATTCTAAGTAAAAACCCATTAGATGTATATTGCAGATAAGTGGGGGTCTTTTTATCTTGATCTTTTATCTTAATTTTCCAGTTTAAAGTTACTGTGACAAATGTATTAGTGGCTTCAGCTCATTAATTAACCAGAGTTCACAAGAATTTACAAATTTAATTTCAACATCTACCGGTACAATTTCTTTATATCATGCGAGACCTCGACTGAGTTAACTAGTCCATCCAGGAGAATAATATTGGCTAAGTTAAGTATAAACACAACAGATCTCGAATTGCTAATAAATAAAGTATTATCGATTATAAAATACGTGCAATTGGAATAAAACACGTTACGAATCAGTTGTTCATATCTGAAAATGTGTATCGTAAACAGAATCCTCGATTTTAGCAACAATTACCGTATTTTTAAAAAAGGTTTTACGGAGGAATGTAATTTCATAGTGGAGTTTGAGTTTTTAGTTTTATTTTTTGCATTTCGATCACTGTCAAGAAATTCAGGCAATCGGTCAGTAGGAAATCGTTTCGTAAGACTTGAGTGATTGTTTGAAAATAACATAGGACCGCAGCCTTCATCTGTAGTAAATCTTGACATAAGATGCGCTGCTTTATTTTAATAATTATAATTACTAAGAACAAACAGTAGCCCTATATTATGAGAGAGTCAAGTAGTAGCCTATCGCTATCGAACGCAGAGAATTTAAGCGTCTGCAAAGTTTACAGATGATTCCTCAAATCATCTAACATCTATGGTTACAAAACGAAACACCGGCCCCCAAGTTTTCGAAATGGACATGGGTCGCTCTGCCTCTGAATACCATGGCCTCGTTTCCTAATTCTTAAGCTCTTTTAAGCTATCCCGCCAAGTGCTCCTCGAAACACTCACTGCTGTTACGTTCACACCACCAAATTATATTATGACTTCCTTGAAGAACAGAAGCTATAGGTGGGCAAGGAAGCGTTGGAACAAGATGTAAAAAAAAANAAGAACAGAAGCTATAGGTGGGCAAGGAAGCGTTGGAACAAGATATAAAAAAAAAAAAAGGAAGAGAAGGTCGTTGGGTCAGAAAATTTTTTTTATAGTCGTCTGTAAATTACACAGTTCGTCCTTCCGAGGGTAGGAAAAACCCTTTCTGGTCGCTGAGGGAGCACTCTTGCACATATATATTCCTCGCTTCCCTTTGGCGGGTTTGAGTAATCGCGCGGTTCCCTCAGGGCTAGACGAACCTTCTGCTACGGTTCCTTAAATTTCATTAGGCGCGATAACTCATTTTTTTCTGCTCCTTCCCTCTTCCCCTCCAACAACCATTGAGTAATTCTTCCCCCCCCCCACCAGCACTTACTTCAACCAACCACCTCTCCTACGCAAACGTTGCAGCGCCAGCATCTATTCGTCTCGTCACCGCAGAGGTACGAGTTAAATTCCTCGAATTCGTATCAAGCGATTTGCCGAGCGAGTGGTGGAAATTAAAATGAAAATTGTTTTTTTTTTAACTTTGCCATCCCTCTTCTTAGGATTGGCTAGGTGGCTGCTAGGGAGGGGTTTTTGCCACGGAACTGAACCGAGGTAATCCAATTTTCTGGATGCGAAATATCGAGTCTTAGCGCTTGAAATGTTCGCTAGGCACATTAGCCACCACTTCACTCCTTAAGAGGTCCAAAAAATTCAAAACCTCTCCTAAGATATGGTCCCGGTAATGAAACTTATATCTAACCGAGTTGTGTTAATTAAAAGGTTCTCACTTTTACCTCCCCTGAATTTATCGTTTCTTTGGTAGCAGTTCATTTCATTTTCCAAGTAACGGTCATCTTACGTACAGTAAAGGAAGCTTTTGCTCTGTAAAATGTCTGAGAGGGAACCTCATCGAGACGACTCACTACGAGTTATAATAAAATAAATTTTACGTGCTAATATCGTGATAATACGATGTACGAGAAAATATAAACATTGTGTTCTTTTCATTCCATCACTAATGCCAAACATTTGTGTTATTTCATGATGTAAATTATTCAATTCAACAATCATCCCACTGTAAAAGTGGCTTCTTCAATAAACATTCATTAACACAAAGACAGATTTAATGAACCCGCTTGGAAATTTCCAACTGTTTGCAATTGCGATTAAACCAGCTTGCATCAATTTATGTAATACTGCTTATACTTTGAGAGATTGCGATTTCCCGCAAAATGTGGCTGTGCAAGTATGAATAACAATTTTTGGCGGTATTAATTCTGCACTAACTTATTATATTTAAAACTATTGCATAATGCTATAATGCCACGGAAGTGTGGTTCATGAATTAAACTGTACACGTAAGTGGTGATATAATTTAATATTTATTACTCTCTCTAGGACTAATAAAAATGTGTTGACAAAACAACAATAGGCACCTATATTAAAACAGATTCAGTATGCCAATACCCGTGTACCGATTGCTTAATATTCTTGATACTTAATTAATATGTTGTGTAAATTATATATATCATGTGATTAATGTGGTAGAGTTAATTACGAGCATAAAAACTTAGGCTTCCATATTCTCAAATTTTCGACTATTCGGTGCTATATTTTAAAAACTATAATAATTCGACTACAAATGTTTACATTTATGTAGTCCTTATATAAATAACTTTCAGATAATGAAATAAAAAATTATCTTGAAATATGGCTTTAATTAAAAAACTACATTGTATCAGCATTGAATTGTATTCCGTAAATTTTGTAGTGAAATACACGAAATCGAAAATAAAAATCATTTATACTGGGGATAAAATGTTTCTTATGCAGTATTTTAACGTAATTAAAAGATTACTGTAATCCCTGTGTACAGTAAATAACTAAACCGTACCATGTCTGCAACAAAGCATTTCACCTGCTATTCGTGTTTCGAAAGATTTACAAATCTATCTTCCGATAGCTTACCTGAAGGCAAAAGTTGCATCAACGTGATGAGTTGCTTGCGGCGAATGCGGCAATAACGCGAAATATTGTGGCAGAGCGGACTTCAAGGAACGATGAGTTGAAACCTTGTAAACGAAGAACCGGTCTGCCAACACCAAGTGGCGAGAGGATTCACGCACCTCGTGGCTACTCTTCAGGTGGCGGTGACGTCTGTTGAAGCAGCAGGGCCAGCCTGTATTGGGTGTGAGGTGTCTGCTCCACCGGCGGATCTTGTCAGGGTTTAGAACCGGGCAACCAGTCTGTAACGTGAGTAAGGCATGGGTGTGACACGCTGGGTGGCCGGAGCTTGGGAGGGGGACCAGTCTGTTGTGGGTGTAAGGCTTTGCCTGGTTGGGATATGGTTGACTACGGGAAGCCCATCCCTAAACTCTTGGCGGATTTCGTCGGGATGCTGAAGGCCTGGTGAGAGACTTGTTGACGGAAACCGGAACTTGCTCCTTCTGTCTGCTCTTTCAGTCTAGCGGGTGTCTAAGGGTGTCAATAGAGGTAGCTGATCTGAGAAGTGTCAGAGCTATTGCCAGCTATAGTAACGGAGAGTAATCTGATGCGTGAAACGGGAAAGGGCTAGTGATGCGTCTCTTATAGCGTCTCCCAGCCTTAGGGAACCCACTACCTCCTTGTGGTACCGCTGGGTAACCTCTAAATAGAGGTTAGCAAAAGTGGGAAACTCCCGGGCGTTCCCTATGCCTGGTTTGCGATAAGGGGTATCTGCCTCCTTTGCTGAGCTTGAATCATGGGCAATCATGATGGTGGTGCTTGGTGGCGGGCTGCTCGACTCCTTTACGGTCAGGCAGCCAAAAGGTTGAATTTCAATATGAAGAAATTCAAGTAATGGTAATGGACCATTACTGCGTGGGGTATTCAGGTAGCCCACACAATATGGAGAACCTAAGAGTAAAAGGAAGGAGTAGCCGGTGGGGTCGGGGGCACTGCCCAGAAGAAATAGGTTACGGTCAGTATCCAACTGACTCACCCGGTGCCCGGACGTCAGATTGAGTATGGACTCGTGCTGGCAGTGGTTTAAATATTCGCTATGGTAGTGGATGTTATCTCTCCTAAAAGCAGAACGGCCAATACCAGATGGCTAAGGAGAATAGCCTAGTGGTAGAAGCGGGCATGGGTCCCTGAGGGCCAGGCCGTTCATAGTTGGTCCGAGGAGACCTGCGCCTGTGTAAACCACAAAAGGCGAACAAGAATATGAAAATGGTACACCCCAGTAAGGCCTAGTACTGAGAGGGTTAAAGAGGTGATTATTATATATATTGCCAACACCAAGCAGAGTTATCAGTAGTTAAACTCGAGTGAGTGAGTGAATAGATTTGGGCGGCTCTTAACAGCGAGGTCTTGAGAGCCGATGAGGGTGATTGAGGTGAGTATGGAGTAGCGCCGGAAGGAAGAGGCGGGGGAAACGGGGTTAAACTCGAGTTTGTGTTCTAAGCATATAGTATGTACAATAATCCTGTTGCATATAATAGCGACCACAAAATGCAACAGTTTACTAAACCGTGAGCGATGTGAATCGGTAAATTTAAACACAACTGTATAGTGAAAAGAAACCAATATTAAAACATAAGAGTAAGATAAAAGGGGAAGCTTGTTAAACAGTTATTGGAACGCAAACAACGCTTTAGCAATTTAACGCCGTCGTTCAGCATTGCCACTCCGTATAAATCATTAAAAGTTAGATATTATCTGCTGAACACTAATGACGCACAAAATAAACAATACATGGCTTTCAAACAAGCGAAAGATCGAGCACATTAGTGCCTTGGTACCGGGAGTTTTAAAGACTTTGTAGAATTAAAGAAAAACGCAACGCCGGAAATACCCTTACAGTTCCAACAAGTACTGAATATAACCTCACAGATGCCGATATATTGAAAAATGCCGAATAACATGAATTACAACGACTNAACCTCACAGATGCCGATATATTGAAAAATGCCGAATAACATGAATTACAACGACTATTTGAGTCTCTCTTATTGATGTAATAAGATTTACTATCGCTCCCGCTTTTATGCTCGATGGTTAATCGGGGGTGGATTAACAAACGAAACGAACAGAAACTTAAAATTACAAATTCGCACATGTCCACTGTTTTCTGTGATTCGAATCCCAACATCGTGGTATAAATGCAAATTCTCGATGACCTCTGTGAAAGAGGTTTATACGACACTGTTGCAAGGTTAGCTATGCAGGCAGAGGCCTTAACTCAGTTTTGTCATATTTGACAGGTATCGCAAAGCTTGGGATCGTGTTATAAGTGATGGAACGGTCACTCCTACATAACGAACTGTCANTAGCATGGGCTGGCTTCACTACTTAAGAGGATCCCTCAGCCGGTGGGGTCGGGGGCACTGCCCAGAAGAAATAGGTTACGGTCAGTATCCAACTGACTCACCCGGTGCCCGGACGTCAGATTGAGGATGGACTCGTGCTGGCAGAGGTTTAAATATTCGCTATAGTAGTGGATATTTTCTATCCTAAAAGGAGAACGGCCAATACCAGATGGCTAAGGAGAATAGCCTAGTGGTAGAAGCGGGCATGGGTCCCTGAGGGCCAGGCCGTTCATAGTTGGTCCATGGAGACCTGCGCCTGTGTAAACCACAAAAGGTGAACAAGAATATGAAAATGGTACACCCCAGTAAGGCCTAGTACTGAGAGGGGTAAAGAGGTGATTATTATATATATTGCCAACACCAAGCAGAGTTATCAGTAGTTAAACTCGAGTGAGTGAGTGAATAGATTTGGGCGGCTCTTAACAGCGAGGTCTTGAGAGCCGATGAGGGTGATTGAGGTGAGTATGGAGTAGCGCCGGAAGGAAGAGGTGGGGGAAATGGGGTTAAACTCGAGTTTGTGTTCTAAGCATATAGTATGTACAATAATCCTGTTGCATATAATAGCGACCACAAAATGCAACAGTTTACTAAACCGTGAGCGATGTGAATCGGTAAATTTAAACACAACTGTATAGTGAAAAGAAACCAATATTAAAACATAAGAGTAAGATAAAAGGGGAGGCTTGTTAAACAGTTATTGGCACGCAAACAACGCTTTAGCAATTTAACGCCGTCGTTCAGCATTGCCACTCCGTATAAATCATGAAAAGTTAGATATTATCTGCTGAACACTAATGACGCACAAAATAAACAATACATGGCTTTCAAACAAGCGAAAGATCGAGCACATTAGTGCCTTGGTACCGGGAGTTTTAAAGACTTTGTAGAATTAAAGAAAAACGCAACGCCGGAAATACCCTTACAGTTCCAACAAGTACTGAATATAACCTCACAGATGCCAATATATTGAAAAATGCCGAATAACATGAATTACAACGACTATTTGAGTCTCTCTTATTGATGTAATAAGATTTACTATCGCTCCCGCTTTTATGCTCGATGGTTAATCGGGGGTGGATTAACAAACAAAACGAACAGAAACTTAAAATTACAAATTCGCACATGTCCACTGTTTTCTGTGATTCGAATCCCAACCTCGTGGTATAAATGCAAATTCTCGATGACCTCTGTGAAATAGGTTTATACGACACTGTTGCGAGGTTAGCTATGCAGGCAGAGGCCTTAACTCAGTTTTGTAATATTTGACAGGTATCGCAAAGCTTGGGATCGTGTTATAAGTGATGGAACGGTCACTCCTACATAACGAACTGTCAGGAAATATACACTAAGAGGCTGTCGAAAAATTCAGCATTAGGGGAAAACCGTTAACATCTGTTTGAGACGGGTGCCTATTGCAAGGAAGAACGTGGTTTCGCATCGTATATTTCAAACGTTATATTATTATATGATAGTACAGCTTACTGTAAGTTAACTCAATATTACTTGAATAAGTTGTAATTTTTCGTAATTATTTCTACTGTTAACTCAAGCACTTGTCTAATTTCTGACAGACACAAGAATGTTTATATATTACCATAAGGATATAGGGAAACTAGTCCTTACCGGCAACTTTGGCCCGAAAGTGAAACACTCGTGTTTATCTTTTTTTTTTGTAATTGTTAAATCAAACGCTTGTTCTTTTGCATATTGGTGCGTTTGACAGGGCATAGCAACATATCAAATATAATCTTATAAAAGTTGCAAAAGTAAATACGTTTTTTCAACAGTTGGTACATAGTCAACTTACCTCACAGTATCAGACATGCTAATAAGTCAGCACTATTGGCTCCCCCCCACCCCTTTTCTTTCAAGGAAACCGGTCTCTTTTAAGGTTAAAACATGGCCGCCTTTTCTGTGTAGAAAGCCTCAGCCACATGACGTCGCTGTTTACATTTGCAGTAAGTCTACCGTGCAAACCTATTGAATCTTCACAAACCTTAAATTCCATAAAAGTGAAGTTTTCATTCTTTATGTTCTTAGATGAATGTACGAGATGTGTTAAAAAAATAAGGTGACTTTGACAATTTCGAGGGCTACGTACATTCTATTATCGATTGTTTTTATTATTATGTTGGTACACATGTCCCCAACATATGTTGACATTATCAGCCATTCTACATTGTTAGTTTGCTTGTGACAGATATAAAGGTTAGACGTGTTTTGGTGCGCTTGGCGATTTTTTGCTGTCGCAAACAATGGATCAAAGAATCTGTATTAACAACACCGTAATCATGCCTCAGCCACCGTATTCACCGGACGTGGCCCCCTGCGACTTGTTCCTGTTCCCAAAACTTAAGAGACTCATGAAAGGACGGAGGTTTGCCACGATTGGGGATATAAAGACATGGGAGACTTCAATGCCATACCAAAATGCGCATATCATAAGTGCTTCGAGGATTGCCAAAAAGCGTTGGTACAATCTGAGGGGGATTACTTTGAAGGGGACAAAATATAAATTGATGAATACATAAATATTTATCGAGACAAAGTCACAAAATAACAAGTCATGTTATTTTTTGAACACACCTCGTACGATACCCTTTAAACCTACACGTGTGTAAAATAGATCGTGAAACGACTTCAGCAACTATTTCCTTCTATATTTGCATTATTTTAGAAATTCTTCTTCTTTAATTCTACTAGTTAAGGCCTATACATCGCTGACACTAGAAATATCTCTCTATAAACTGACGTGTACTGATAGAAATGTTTGTTCAAGCCAACAAAACATTTTATTGTTTAGGGGAAAAAAATATAGTTAGTTGGTGGCCAAAATAAATATTTAGGTGAGTAAACAAAACCTAGACACCAACTAAATTAATTTAGTAAATCTAACAAAATACAAGCTTGAATAAATAAAACAATAATACATTAGACCTTCAGCAAGATATTTAATTGAATAAACTCCATTTACAGTGCTTGTTTGTCCACTCATTTGATTGTCTTCGTTAGAAAATGCAGCTCGAGAGTTTGTTTGCATTTTGTGACAATTAGGATAGAAAAGTGTGTGTTAGTGCATTTTATTGATGCTTAATGATTGTACAAACATCCTAATAAAACAAGTTCAACAAGAAACTAAAAACTTCAAGTACTTATTTGCACACGTCGTCGTACAGTATTAGAAATGTATATATCTAAAAACATTCTAAATTAATCAGAAGTCATTTTGACTGAGGTTGATAATCTGTAGCGCTCGGGCGTAGACGGTCTACGTTCGAATCTTGGTCGGGTTTTCAGTTTCTTCTATGTTTACCGAAACTCTTTAGTGTACATAGAGCCCAAACCAATCTTTACTCGAACCAACCAAATTTTTTTTTTGCGGCAACCAAATAATAACAACAAAATGCGAGTAGTTTGGCTTTAACAACGAAATATTTCATTGACCCACCAATGCAAACAATTAATTTGATAGCGGCCAACAAAACTTTTTTTTCAACGTGGCCAGGTGACATGGGCGTACTCTATGACACCTTTGCAGTCACATAATCGACGTTGCAGCTACAGGTCCCAGTCTGCCTCGTATTCAGATAATCTCCACAGTCGGAAAACGCCAGCAGTAAATATTGTAAATAGGCCGTTCGCAGTTAGCTTAAAAACTTTCCGAAGCCTGGCTCAGCGGTTTATCTGGTCGATCGCGTATCCTTCCACTACAGAGACGGAACTAACAAATGCTATAAACTTCCGTTTTTAAGGGGGCTTGCAAATTTATCAAATAAAAAAAATTTAAGATATCAATTTACTTACGTTTAGTTCAAAAAATTATTTACAATCAATGGGCTAATATATAGAGATGGAAAAACAAAATTATGTAAACATCCTTCATGCTAAAGAAGGATCGCACATTCCTTACATAAAAAAAATAAAAAACGTAATTTTTTTAACATTCATTTTATTTTCGAATATTTCATTTGTTTTTCAGGGGGGAGGGAGGGGGGAATTACGTCCCGATATCCCCCCCCCCTTCTCTCTCTGGTTAAACGATCCTGGATAAAGCATACATGTTCCGAAATTGCGCGGGAAAACGCCTGAAAACTATGCAACATTGCCTTGCAGTTTTTTTTAAACTGGTTTTATACACTTCTGTAATTAACGGTCATCCGACGATAACTAATATGGTCTACCGAGTGAGCTCTTTGCATTTATATACGTATGTGGGTAGAAAAAATTATTCAATTTTAAAGCAGCAATGTCAAATACCACAATGGTTTTCAACCAATACACGAGGCGTCCTGGTTGCAAAGAAATACTTCAAGGAGCGTCGTGGATTTTTTCTTGCACTAAAGGCATTTTTTTGACATGTGTCTTAACGTTTTGACTTTGTTATGAATTTCGGGATGCTTGTTGTTCCTTATGGAGCTCATAAAGTTAAAGAAAACTCCACTGGCAGTTCAGGCACGTAATTTTCTTTTCATCGTNTGTTGTTCCTTATGGAGCTCATAAAGTTAAAGAAAACTCCACTGGCAGTTCAGGCACGTAATTTTCTTTTCATCGTATTCTTACGTGTGAATGTGTCCCAGAACATTTGATTTTGGTATTGGTCAACCTACGTGACCCTGGAGAAATTGCTCTTTACATGTTGGCCAGCCTACATAAAGAGATATAACCTCAAAATTGAACGATCGTTACACTCGGTCAATGTATATGTGAATTTGTGTTTTTAAATGTTTTCTAATATGCTGCGGGTGTGATAGAAAACAAATTTACACTATGAAAAGAAATTTCAAAATGCAAGCTAGTAAATATTCTAAGATATATATCAAAACGTGCTAGTTTATAGCAGATATTTTGTAGAGGAACCGTGGAATACATTTATTTGGTCACTGGAGCTATGGATTCAACAAAGCTGAAAGCCACTGAATTCTTTCCCTGCATGGATACCTCCTGGTAAAATATTGTTTTACACGCGTTAGTTGGAAAAGAGAACAATGTTAACGCAGGCAGAAATAAACGATATCAGTAACACGTCACTAAGATTTAAAATTATACAAACAGGAACATCAACACTGAAACAAAAGGACTGCTTTGAAAAAACGTNAACACGTCACTAAGATTTAAAATTATACAAACAGGAACATCAACACTGAAACAAAAGGACTGCTTTGAAAAAACGCATATTTAGCCAAAAATCACACATTTTTAGGAGAAATTATTTTAACGTCTTTGTAAAATATTCTATTTCATGCGTATNATATTTAGCCAAAAATCACACATTTTTAGGAGAAATTATTTTAACGTCTTTGTAAAATATTCTATTTCATGCGTATAATTTTGCCAAATTCCCATACAGATTTATGTCTGCATAGAAAAACCGGCATCACTTTTCATTAATTAATTTTGAGAAATATTCTGATTTGAATGAGATTTCTTGTAATATACATTCTTATCCCAGACAATATTTTGAAATAGCCCCTCATCCTTTATTCCACCAATAAAATTGCAAAACCAGTAGCTTTAAATTATTGAAACGGTATCTATTACGAATTCAAACCAATACCGAACTGCATCGATTCCTGAAAAGAAAACCATTAATTCGGTGACGAAAGAATTGTCGGAAAGTCCTTACCCAACTAGAGCAGAGACTCTACTGCCTGAGTATGCTTCCTTGACTGCTGCCAACCAACCCCGCCAGACCGGCGAGAGAATGGAGTGGTGGTCGCGGGAATAAGTAAGAAAAGGGGAGGGGGGAGGCGCAGGGTTTACGGGCACGTTACTTATGCAGGAGTAGTTGCTGACCGCTGCCAAGTTACGAGCCTCGTGCTGTCGGCGATACTGCGGGGTGGCTCGAGGATTCACTGCCGACCGTTACTAACGGTTGCGACCGCCCCGGGAACGGATAGCGCGAGGGGACTCGCCGGCCAATCCCGAGGACAAACATCTTGCTGTAAGGGCTGGTTTGAACCCCTGGACCGCTTGCAGGTATAGCACCCAGCAGACGTCTGGGTACGCGACTGTCGCTTCTGGCGCATGTGCCCCCCCCCCCC
>NQII01003590.1:221667-289978 GCA_002778355.1 Clitarchus hookeri
CCCCCCCCCCCATGTGCCATCATGTAAGGCCATTGTCCCGTGATGCATAGCCCCTTGCGGAGTCGTTTTTACAATTAGAAATAGCATTAATGTAAATACTACATACGACTGTATCACGAGGTACAGTGCCCTGTTACACACTCCCCGGCCGAAAGTTGCAGTATGCGATTGGCCAAATGACTGACAGCCGACTCCAAGGCGACAGGTTCTCCGCTGCAGGTGGAGGCTGTACCAGCGAAGCTCCGTGCACTCGCAGCACTACAGGTGGAAAAATACTCTGTCACAGCCAACGGCTACATAGGCTTGCCTACTGCGAGGTAGCACAGCAATCACCACACGCATGTCCCAGTGGCCTTGGATTTTACTTTCCTATACAGGTTATTCATTTTCTTTTAGTATCGATGTAATCTGCTTAGTGTTCACACTGTTGACACTCACTGGCAGCTCATTTTTATTTTCTTTGAAGTTTTCTGGAATGCACTGGGGATTCGAGGAGGGAGGGGGGACACGTCCCATAGTACCTTTCCCCCCACCAAAGTGGCGTCTCCCCACCATTCTGGTCAAGCCAGCGCCAACCATCACAATGGAAATTAAGATCCCGTGCCCTCTCTACTAGTATTTTCTCTACCCACTAATAAAGAGCATGGTTCCTACATATGTGTCTCCTGTAGCATTTTCTATTAATGCATGCAGTTTTAAATTACTTCCTGTGCTTTTTACGGTGCCTATGCCGGTGTTTCCCTTTCTCTTCTCAGTTATACTTAGGTGAACTATAGGTACACCTAGGGAGGTAGTCATGGGCCCCAAACGCGGCCATGGCTGCCCAATCCCTCTCAGCCGCAATGCATGCCCCCTTGCATGGATCCCCACCCCCCCCTGTAGACGTATGCGGCTTAGTCCTGAGACGCACGTAGCTCCCGTCCCTACCTCTGACGTACATCTAACACTTAGAATTAGGGTAGGTTAGGAAAATATGAAAAAAAACCGGGTACGAGACTGCTAACTGGACTGTTGCCCATCACGGACCAGTCTGCAGTTATTCGACAACAGAACGGCTCGGCAGCACACACGCTGTCTCTCAAACGCCCAGTCTTTAAAACTTCGGTAACAGAAGTAAGAACGCAACACCTGATGTTTGTGAGACAGTTGATAGCAGATAGGATGACTATCTCTACATACGAATCCCTTCTCCCCCCTCCCCTATGCTAACTCTGTGACGAGACGTACTGAGACGTCTACCAGGCGCTATACGTATGTAATAATAAAAATTGTTAACATACCCGTGGTGCACATTTAAAGAAATCTTAAAGAACACTTATATAGCCTATTCACGGTAAAGTGAGCACTTTTTAAATACCTCTCATTTATAATAATAGTCAATAAATATATTTTACTTTAGCCTTAGACGTTAACATCCGAGTGCGGTGAAATATAGACACTGTATTTATTACTTAGATGCCAATATTTATTTTAAAAAGTGGCTAATTAATAAAAAATGACTAAAAGGAAAAAGTAACTAGGACCTCGAAAGAACTCACTTTACAGTGAACAGTCTATACATGAGGAAACCCATAAGTAACGGCCGGTAGGGCTCGGCGCGATAAGGTACGGCACCAGCCACATTACTTTGTATAATTTATGCAACCGACTTGGAGCGGTCGGCTCAGCTCCGCACATGAACGGAACGACTGGAATTGTTTCCGGACAGTTAAATCCGTCCCGCCTCGAACGATCAGTACGTCTGTGGCCTGGTGGACGTGAAGTTGAGCACTATTGCAATTCGTTTTTGTCTGCGTGTGATAATCAGCTTTATTGTGCCATAATGATCACAAGTGAACTCATATTTGATAACGGAAGCCGGTTAGTAACCATGTACAAATTATTTTGATATCAAATCTCAAGACAACGATGTTAAGAGCCGCTCAAATCTCTCAACTCCACTTATTTTGAGACATACGTAGAATCTGCGTTTATTGCACTTCTTCTTTACTTCACGTTCGTATTCATCCGCATAAACTGCAGCCACTACAAAAACATCTCCCCGGATGAAGTTTCCATTGAAACTAGTTTTAGAGACTTGCAAAATTCAAGTTACTATTCGATGTCATGCCAGACTCCACTATCCTTTATCTGCTTGAGTACGATTCGTACTTTCATTGGCCACTGGCAACCATATGGCGTCATCAGCCTGGTGACCGCTTTACTGGAGATTGGTTGTTCATCCACTGCGCGTTTACTATTGGATAAAAGCGACATTGGGACAAGCCATACAAGTTGTTGGCCAACGGCAGAAGACAAACTATCATACAGCATGTTGTAGTTTAATCTTCAGCAATTTGCAGGTCCCTACCCATCGCCGGTTCGTGCCCCGCTGGTCGTTAAAAATAATTAACTATGGACCATGCAACACCAAACCTAGCCGAGCCGCATCGATTCGAGCCTAGCAGAGTCGTACCATGCCGTACTGTAATTATAAAATGGATTTACTAGGGGCGAGCCCAAACAATCCAGTACGAGTAATACCGTACCGTGCTATGCATGTTTGTACAAAATGGATTAACTACAGGCTGAACTGCAGACGATCTAGCCGAACCGAGCCGCATTGTGTCATGCTGTCCGTACATAATAGATTAACTACGGGTTGAGCTACACAGGATCTAGCCAAACCGAGCCGCATTGTGTCATGCTGTCTGTTCATAATGGGTTAACTACAGGCCGAGCCACACCGAACTAACCCGAGCCATCATACCATGAAGTGCTATGCTGTCCGTACACAATTAATTAACTACAGGTCGAGGTGCATATGATTTTGCCGAACCGAGCCGCATTGTGTCATGCTGTCTGGTCATAATGCGTTAACTACAGGCCGAGCCGCATCGAACCAAGCCGGGCCGTACTGTGCCATATCGTGCTGTCCGTGTACCGCGATGCAGTGTTCTGTAAATGCTC
Source organism: Clitarchus hookeri (assembly GCA_002778355.1). Taxonomy (NCBI): domain Eukaryota; kingdom Metazoa; phylum Arthropoda; class Insecta; order Phasmatodea; family Phasmatidae; genus Clitarchus; species Clitarchus hookeri. The sequence goes on from NQII01003590.1 coordinate 224,617, forward strand.
CTGTTGAAGTTTTTACGAAAGTTTCTGGGGAGTAACCTGTCCCTCAATACTTGCTGTCAAACAAGAAAATGTGCGCACATGTATATTTTGCTTCTACTTCTGCGAGTGTGGTTCATAGGACGAATTTCACTGACATTTTCTGCAGTTTTAAATTGACGCACGAAGTTTAAATGTTTTGTTGAGATAATTGGAACTTTTTGTGTTAAATAAACACTTTTCATATAATAGCTGTGTTTTAGTTTCAAGTCTTTAGTATTTACTTAACTCTGGTTTATTTGCCTTACCAGTGTTTCTTAAAACAAAATAAACTAAACGACATCTATATTCAATAAGAGCACCGTACCACATCCCTTTTTCTGATTGGCTAAAACGTCCGTTTTTTACGAAACCGTCCTCTGAAAATTACTCACGATCAGTTATCAAAATGTTCATGAAAACGATTAGCAGTCAATTGAATTTTTCATAGGAAAATATATACCAGAGGTTATGCAAGCTTGCGTGGAATTTTCCAAGGAAACTACCATCGTGACACACGGCTTTACAAACATTTCCAATGGAAGATCGGATAAGTAAAGTATTTAATTTTTTTCGCATTCTGGAAGGGTCAAAACGAACACAACTTATTTAATAAGAGAGAGATGAAACACACGCTTACACCGCGAACTCTTACACTGTAAAAAATAATGGGAAAATTACCTGACAACTGTAAGGTATTATTCAGCACATTGTTTGAGAAACCTATTTTCATTTACGTGTAAGGTAGTGCTACCGCACTCTGGAGACAAATTCACGCACATTGCAGAAGAAAATCCCGTACATGGACGGGAAAACTACCTTACGACTTGTGGATCTCCTCGTCTCAACACCTCGATGAGAGGATGGGAGGAAGAAACAAAACGAGGTGCGATGTTAGAAATATTGTAGGACTAAGTAGTAAAAATTAATTTTAAGGTAGAAAATTGTTACAAATAAACAGTCTGTGAAAAAAAAAAAAAAAAAAAAGGAAACAAGAAAATATCTATGAGACTGTGGAAAACTTGTTCAAATCTCAATATACACCTTTATCATCACCCGCATAATTTTATGTCCATGGAATTATTAAAATACTTGGAAATGTATTAACTTAAAAGTACCAATAAAGCCACCAAATAAATTCACCATAAACTTTGCATTGTACCGCACAAAAGTAACGGAACAATCTGTTACACAAATTAATTATTATAATCAGCCACAGGAATCACTGATTTGCCAAGTTGGCTCTTAGAATGGCGGAAACGGTGAAGCTAATAATAATAAGTTTTTTTAGGGAATGCTTGTTAAATTATTTCAATTACAATTTTTCTGGTAACTTATTAATACTTTATTTTTCGTGGTGTAACGGATAGTGCAGCTACCTATCAAGACAAAGGACCGTGGTTCACAACCACCCACCGGCGAGTGTCAAGGAATTTGGAATTGTGGTCCCAGTTACTATTCGTCAGAGCAAGACGGTTTAATTAATATAAAAAAAAACAATTCTACTATTCAGAAGGTTTTTAAAAGAATAATTTTATTATTCAAAATAGTTAATATTCTCTTAATTGCATGGAATTTTCCAACAATTTTGTCAGGCAGTTTTCCGTTCGATTGGGGAATAGTACTTAACTTGTTACGGAAATTTACATTTGTGTAAATTTACGGAAACTTTTACGGAGACGTAGAGTTAAGTTATGGAAAGGCACTCCGTAATGACGAATAACGGAAATGAGCTTCGTAAATATAAAATACGGAAGCTCTTCGTATTCCTATGGCTTCGATTTTGAGACACGAAACAATGCAAATGCTGCCTGAAGCGTATAAAATCACATCTTCACAATTCTACTTCGTGTAAAATAGTAGTAGGTGAGTGGTGAACCACTCATGGAGTGTCAATTAGTTGATACTTGCTCAAATTCCGTTACAGGACGAAACATTCTGCATACACAGTGAAACACGCGCATAAGAAAAATAAAAAAATTTTTTCGTAACCTCATTTTATTAACCACAAATAAAGTAAGCGCTCTAACACGATTTGAAACTAAGACAGGCGCGTTGGTCACTTTCATGTAAAATCCATATTTACGAATCACTTCGTGTAACGGTGTGGTAGGTGAGTGGTTCGAGTTATTAATTGTTAATTTTTCAATTCGTGTTCAAACTCACCACATAACTAAATATTCAAACTTTTTTTTTTAATCTCTCTTTTATACACAGTAAAATAAAATATGAAAAAAAAAATTTTTTTTTCTTACCCCTGTTTGCAAACCTAACATAAAATTTAAAAAATCTCATACACACAAATATGACTAGAAACTAANAATCTCTCTTTTATACACAGTAAAATAAAATATGAAAAAAAAAAAATTTTTTTCTTACCCCTGTTTGCAAACCTAACATAAAATTTAAAAAATCTCATACACACAAATATGACTAGAAACTAAGAGGTACATTCATCATTCTACATAAATACCGTATTTAAATCACGTTCTGTAAAAGCGTGGTAGGTGAGTGGATAAAGTGTGGGAATGTAAATTTTTTTTCTGTTTTCAAATTCCGCCACAGAACAAATTATTATATTTTTTATTGTAATTTTTACACGCATAGTAAAAGTAAAACATTTTTTTGTTACCCCTTTTTACAAAGAGCATTTTAATAATAAACTTGCATGTTTATGGACACGTTCCGTGATTTTTCGGAGATTTATGTGGAATTTACGGAGAGAGCGTTATTGAAAAAAATTAAGAGACTGTAATTTAACGCAGATGTCTGAATAATTTGTAACAGTATTTTTCGTAATTTTACGTACACTTTTTCTAACAGCGTAGATTTAAGAGATAATTTTATTAAAGTATAAGTGTAATTTGCTTCCCTTACATGTAAGGAAATTTTACCTGAAGTTTTTTTACAGTGTAGCATCACACGCTAGCGAAATGGCGTTGGTAGCCAGCGAAATTTTGGAACGCCGTTGGCCAATCAGCGTCAGGTAACCTATTGGCCAGGTGGCAACTCAGCCCATAGGGAGTATTTCGCTGTATACAGCAGCCAATCAGACAGAAGGTTCGTTGCCAGATACTCACGCAGCCAAGCAGAGAATAAGTACATCTGCATCAAAGTAACAACTACTCCATTTCGTCTCTTTGTATGCAGGTACTCTGTGATATCGATGAGAGATGCTGGAAATAACTGCAGCTGGATTCCCTACCCGACAGACGAAACTGTCGTTCCAGCCATTCCACGAGAATGTGTGACGTGGAGCAGCGATGGAGTGGAGACCAAGGATGAAACGGGAGTGCCCCAAGGAAACCACCACACTTCCAAAATGAGTATTTTCGTCCGAAAATATTCCTAATGACAATGCTTGGGATCGAACAAAGGACCCCAGCAGTAGTGTCGCTGATGTCTAAGTTACTTAGAAAACCATAGGTCTGCCAAGACTAATTCTTTTGAATAAGTTATTCATCACTGAAATATGTTAAACTATGGCTTAAGATATGTCAGCGTAGGAACTGACCACATATACTGAGCTTATGCGATACATATTCTTGTTGATACCGCGTTGGCTTTTTAACAATTTAAGACCCAATGTAAACAATTCTGTACATAAGAAATACGAAGGTTATTTTCTGCCTGTAGTGCGGATTAGACGGCATACTGCCCAATGACCCTCCTTGTTAATAACTGATACGTAAAACGTGCAACTTTTCTAGGTTGTGACTGGCTTAGCTTTGATGTAAGTAGTTGAGTTGAGAGATAAGGGCGGCTCTTAACAACGAGGTCTTGAGAGCCGACGAGGGTGAAGTGAGGTGAGAATGGGGCAGCGCCGCAATGTAAGGGCGAGAGAAAACGGGAGATCACCGACCAGTGGAATCGTCTGGTACAATTCCCACTTGAGAAAATCCGCGAGTGACCCGGCCGGGGATTAAACTCGGTTCACCTTGGTGGGATGTGAGCAGTCTAATCACCCAGCCACCGCGGCCCCTTGTAAAGAGGAAGTATTCTAGTTTTGTGGTATGTACGAGTATCTGATATTAACACCGGCAAACTTAGCTGTGGGATGATGACGTCACAATCAGAAACACACGTGTTTATGTGTGTGTGATGTAGGCTACAGGAAGTTACGACCACAAGAAACTGGATATGCAAAATTTGTTAGTTATAACGTATCAAACACGATTGCATTTGGTTTAGTTAAATCTGAAGTTAGAAGAATAAATCGAAGTATGAAAAGATTCGTTATCGAAATAAACTTTACCCACCACCCTCATCACTGAAACGACAGGGAATGACACCTGGTGTTGTGCTTAAATAAATTTGATATTTGTTAACACTAATAATTAACAGCGCGTCGCAAGTGAACAAGTTCATCTTGTATTGCTCTCAGCCATTGCCTGTAATTAGAGAACAGTATAACGCACAATGAAAGGCATGCGTCTACATCCCTAANAGCTGTGGGATGATGACGTCACAATCAAAAACATACGTATTTATGTGTGTGTGATGTAGGCTACAGGAAGTTACGACCACAAGAAACCGGATATGCAAAATTTGTTAATTATAACGCATCAAACACGATTGCAGTTGGTTTAGTTAAATCTGAAGTTAGAAGAATAAATCGAAGTATGAAATGATTCGTTATCGAAATAAACTTTACCCACCACCCTCATCACTGAAACTACAGGGAATGACACCTGGTGTTGTGCTTAAATAAATTTGATATTTGTTAACACTAATAATTAACAGAGCGTCGCAAGTGAACAAGCTTGCCTTGTTGTATTGCTCTCAGCCATTGCCTGTAATTAGAGAACAGTATAACGCACAATGAAAGGCATGCGTCTACATCCCTAACAAGAAGGTTTGAGACTAAGGCGAAAGGTGAACATACTTTTAGTGTAGATTATCTATTGTACTCACCAAGCTTTATAATTTAACAGACCACGTCAATCAGACCAGGCTTATTTTTAGTAGGAGAACGCGGGAAGATATGAACATAATAAAGAATACGTTTATAAGAATTTATACTGTACCGTTTTACTTTTTAATTTGAAACTATTTACGAAATGATCAATATATCTACGTTCCTACCACTGAAGTTGTTTATAACAACTCACGCGTTTTTGAGACACCAACAAAAATTGTAGAGTAAATATAACCTGCTAATGTTTGCCGGTAGCAGTTGTAAAATGGAAAGGTAGGTCTGCAAATAAAGAGCAGGTATATTTGACGCCGAAGAAAGCTAGCTGAAACAAAGAAAATAACACTTATGCACTTTCAGAAATATATAACATGAAGACTGAAAATGTATGTAACTTATTACACCTGGAAAATATTCCTTAACCAAAAGGATGAGCAACTTTCATATAACTGATTTTGAATAAAATAGTGATTACGAACTCGTGAATAAAATCACTCTCAACATTGATATAGGTATATGCTCCTTGTATAGTTAAATTTATGCAGTTACTAGCTTTCTGCACACGTCTTCGTCCGTGTGTACTACGCCATACAGATACGATTTACCTTTACCGAAGGTCCTCTGAATTTTATCTTCTCAGCATTTATAATTGTAATGCTACTGGAATACATTCAAGTTGCGATAGTATTATTTTAGTGAATAAAAGCTCAGATGTGCTGGATAACCAAATATAAACAAACGGCCTCGACGTGCAATTTTGAAATTTATCTAGGTGATTCACAAGAAACCAATTAAATATAGAAACACAAAAATTGGTTACTGTGCGGCTAGAATGAGCACTACTTCCCAATTCACTCTTCATCGAAAATTACGTATGAAATTGACGTCTGTGGTAAAAAAATGTGATTCAAATACGTGCAAAACACTTTACAAGGCAAAGAACATAGCGCAACGTATTTCACTGAGCGCACAGTTTACGAAAATTAGGCATTATTATTGATATCGCTCAGTTCCGACAGATTTTTTTTCTGCAACCGTAAAGGAAATCTAACTTCTCCTAAGTGAGAGGCAGGTTTCATATCTATTCATACTTTATTCGTTTGGTAAGTTCGCACAAAACATATTGGTTTGAAGATTATGGGCATGAAAACGATTTAATACAGTTAATAGGTATACAATAGAAAATACATTCGATCTGTTTCACTTTATTAAGGATTTAAGTTAAGGAAAAATTCCGTAACTAATTTTAAGGATTTATATAACGGAACGTTTAAAGCAAAGAGCATAAATGTATCTTTTGGTTACAGAGCTATTTAGTAGATCTCGAAAACACATTTAACCCCTTTAAGACAAAACGTAACTTATTTCAGGAAAATAGTAATAATTTTGTTCCCTGAGTTAAAAATATTTAAATAAGTAAATGTTTCAAGAAGTTTCAAGTTTACTTTCGTACATTGAATCGCGCAGGTACGCTGCGCATTGCCAATGCTAATTAGTTTACATTAAATGAACTTAACCATTTGTTTTGTTTGAGCAATAAGCTATGGAGAAGAAATAAAACGAAACAAGTTTAAGCCTTGGCGAGATAATAAATGTAATAAATGTCAGCTGTACTCCGATGTAGTCGAAGATTCAAATTTTTCTCCTCCAAAAATATTCTGGTCTGGAACCCACCAGAGAATCCATTTTCTAAGCAAGCCCTCGCGAGCCAGATAAAACAACCGAGTAAACGTGAAAGCAGGATTCGTTGTTGTGTTTAAAAAAAAAAAAAAGAAACCTTGTCTATAAATAGGTTACCATAATGGAAAATCCGCCGACGAGATGGGGAAAGTTATTACAGGCCAGGTTTATTTTGTTTCTATCCGTGACTTTCGGCTCGTGTGTGGAGGATGTCGGGAGGAGAGGGAAGTTTGTTAATTATTAACAAACTGAAGATGGAGTCTGAAAAAAATACGACAGCGTTCCACGTGGCCAGATGCCGTACTCCTGCGTTCTCCGCTTCGCGAAGGCCTTCCATACGTGCTACGGCGTCAAATTGCTTGCGAGTGGGTGCTAAATAAAACCATGGTCTGAGTGCTGGCGAACATGCTAGCAGTATTCATCGCAATAATTAGAATTTAGTGTGGAAAAAAAAGGAACTTGTTTTGGTTAGTTCGAGTTTATTTGCAGATGTTTCAGTCTAAACCAAAAGAATATGAGGTTGGCAAACTAAAATTTTAATTGTGCCACTATTATGAAACACGCATTCTTTTTGGCCAAAACGTAGAATTCAATATATCTATAGGTTTTTCACGTTTAACTGAGCACTTCTGAGAGTCCTTCTTATGATCCGGGCAATTTTATTTAGTTTTGTGAACTTTTACCATATGTAAAATTAAAATTACCATAGGCCTGCTCTCTAAATTAGAATCAGTGGAAAACCACTAATTCGCTGTGAAATTCAACTACTAGAATCAGTCAAAATGGCTCCACTTAGAATCTGTGGGAAAACTACTGATTGTTTCAGTAAAAAAATTGCACTGATTGAATTAGTTACGCGAAAGAATTTCACTGATTGAATAAGTGACGGCCAACTGCAACGGCGATTTAAATATTGTTTTTTATTGAATTTAGCCAAATAAATACGAGAAATAAATATATTTCCCAGTTCACTATTCATATTGCACAATAAACCGTAATTTAAAAAAGTAAAAAATGTTCCTCAGGTGGCCGGTATTTAACTCACACACGGAATGCAGGCTTGCTCTCTAAACAGAGGGTGGTGTGTGACGTCAGCGAGACTGGTCCCAGTCACTCCCTGCCGTAGTCAAGCTGCCTGCACGCCTCTCCTTCCTCTTCTCTGGCGCCGCAGCTACCAGTTCTTGGGGTGACTTTCAAGTTAGAGGTAACGTTCCACCATGTGGGAGTTTTTTTTTTTTACCTATTTATGTTAGCAACATGCTGCATCGCCGCTGTGTCATCGGTCGCAATGGGAATTACTCGAACGCTCCGCGAGTTCGTGTGTTTGGTTTTAGAAACAACCGAAGAAGGCGTCAGTTGTGGTTGCGTTAAATTCTTCGCGCCAACTTCAAACACATCAGCTCATTCTAAAGTATGTTTACTGTCGGAAACGAATAACTGTGTATATTTCCTAGATATGTTCCTGGTTATTGCAGTCACTTCCTACTTTATCAACATATTTCGCATTAAAAAAAATATGGAAGTGATTCCTGCTAGGTCTACGTTCTACAGCGCGAAAGATGTCGGGAGCTGATGAATTACGTAAACAGAATATAATTATGAGTATCAAATAAACAGTTACCGAACATATTACATTTTAGTCAGATATGATAACAAATCACGAAGAAGTTTACATTCAAGGGCGTGTTAGTAAAAAAGTTTAAAATACGCATAATATAGTTTGATTAGAGATAGTTAAATTATTAAACCGAACTAAAAATTGTATAAAGCAAAATACTGATAGGGATAATAACTAATTATTCAGTTGATTTGTAATCAATGCATTTAGAGTAGATTCAACTTCAACGTTGTTACAAGATTACATAAAACAGATAATAATCGTGATCAAAGAAATGAAACATTGCTCAAGTTTCTTATATAGTCACGCTTCGTAGATACTACCGCAATTAACAAAAATTCTAAATCGATACCGTAGCAGGTCTGCTAAAAATTTAATTTGAATTCATCTACAGCGTGCAATCGTTTACAGAATGTAGCATATTTTGAATTATATTTGTTTTTAAATGCCAACAAGTGTTTAATTTTAAAAATAGTATTTTTTATTACACAGGTTTTACTTGTATGGCAGTATTTTACTCTAATATTTTCTACACGTCAGTGTATCTGGTCATAAGCTACAGTTAAAAATTTCATTATTCGGAATATTGTAAATTCTTTGCTATTACATAAATTTTACTTTTGGCGCGATATTGTAAAATTTTCTGGGTTGGCATTTATATTTTTTATGGCGGATCTTCAACAATATATTCAACAGCATAATTTTATTTTTTATTTAACCAACATAAGAGTTACAGCCAGGTCCAAATGAGAATAACGATTTTCAGTTGAAATCTAACTACTTTTTTAATGTATATATAATTTTTGGTATGATGGGAAGGGGTGGGGGTTGAACTCATTGCTCATTTTAGACGATAGTAGAAGGAAATAAGGAAGTCTGAGACAACGGGATCTGGGATCGGAGCTCGGAGCTGTTCATGCTCTGTCATTCCGGTAGGCCAGCTCCCATATTGTCCGCTACGATGGATGACGGCGACCGATTGAACTTTGACCCCGGTGACCTATAACCTCCAAAACCCAAACAAATAAAAAATTCAAAAATTTAAAAATTACAAAAAATAATAATAAAAAAAATATATATAACAAAATTATAAAAAATGTGTTAAAAATTATAATTTTAAATTTTTTAAATTTTTTTTACTAAAAACTATTATTAAAAAAATATTATTAAAAAAACACTTCCGGAGACTCGCTTCTCTAGAGTATAGCAGTGGTGGCCATGCTGGTTTTATAGGCATTGGGTATGCAAAATCGATAAATAGGGTACAGGGTCGGAGTTAGGCCTGACCAGCCGCCATGTTATGACACCACCCAAGTGCCATGTTGGACCCCAGGTGACCTTGACCTTTTAACCGTGACCTTAGATCACCATGAAAACAAAAACTCGAGAAAAAATGGTAAAAATTGAACGCATTCATAAAAGTCAGCAAGCATATTACATTACTTACTACTACTGCCATTTTGGATCCAGGTGACCTTAACCTTTGACCTTGGCCTGGAGACATTTGACATTGAACATTCAAATTCTTTAAAAATCCCAAAAATATATTAAGAATATATAGAAAATTAATAAAAAAATTATTAGAAATTATTTTGAAAAATAATTTTTAAAAACTTATATTTCCGGTGGTCCCTCACAGCAACATGTCTAGTAGACGACTGACCCCCTTAGAATCAATCAAATTGTGTTAACATTCCCCTCCTCTTTCCAATGTTTTTCATTGGTTAATAAGTCGGCAGGCCTCCACCACCCTCACCTTTGCTCATTCCGCAGAATGCACTCTACCCGCCATATTGGTTTTATCGATTGTCATTTCTTTACATTTTGAATACCTAGGTGACAAACAAAGATAACTCCGAAAAAATGTTAGATCTGGGTGACCTTCACAACTTGACATCACATTTGTGACCTTGACCACATGCCCATAACCTTGGGTAACTTTGAACCCCAAAAAAAAATTCTAAAAAATGGTATGAAATGCAAAAAAAAATAATTCTCCAAAATATTAAAAAATTAAAAAAAAATTAAAAAATTATTAAATACTAGCTTTTTTATCAATCTTTCTATCAATCACGAAATATTTCTATCAAGGAGCACCATAATCCGCCTCACAATCAGTACCGCAATTAGCAATCCATACCAATCCACACCAATCCATTCCAATTTACACACCAATACACACACCAATCCACATCAATACACACACCAATCCACCCCAATCCACACCAATCCATTCCAATCTACACACCAATACACACACCAATCCACATCAATACACACACCAATCCACATCAATACACACACCAATCCACCCCAATCCACACATCAATCCACACATCAATCCACACCAAACCGCACCAATTTACACACCAATCCACACCAAACTATACAATTTCACACCAATCCTTCGCAATCTGCTCCATAATCGCTCCAAGATCCGCTCCACATGCTCCAGAATCCACTCCACGTGCTCCACAATCGCTCCACCTGCTCCACATGCTCCACAGCGACCCATGCCAATCCTTCGATCAATCCCACTCCTTGGATCAATCCCAATCCTTGGCAATCCTCCTCCACAATCCACAGCAATCCATGTCAATCCTTTGATCAATCCCAAAACTTCGATAAATTCCAATTCTTTGATCAATCCCAATTCTTCGATCAATCCCAATCCTTCGGTAAATCCCAATCCTTTAATCAATCCCAATCCTTCGATCAATCCCAATCCTTCGATCAATCCCAATCCTTCGATCAATCCCAATCCTTCGATCAATCCCAATCCTTGTCCCTTACAAATATGTATAGAAATTACATTCGTTCGCCAACTGTCTCCAGATTTGTACATGTCGACAGAATTAATGTTTTGTATGCAGTCAATTATCTATGCACTTTGATACTACAGTATTTATTATCATTCTATATGCAGATCTATCTTTCCGTTAATAGTCGAGTGCTCATAGCACCAATTTAAAATTGTGAGGGGAAAAAAGGATACGACACACAAAAATAAAGGAAAACCAATTATTTTATAATAATGATAATTTATTAATATTTTTTAATTACAATTTCAGAAGAAAGCAGTTCATCACATCATACGATATATCTTAGATCCTTCGGTTTACCAATGATTGACGATATCTCGTTAATGTGCGTGGGATCCCCGAGTTTTTAAAGGTCAATCAAATATCTTAGTCTATCAACAAGTTCATTCGGGTTCTTCGGGAAATAGGTAACCAATATTATTGGCGTCTTCTGCCTTCCTCATGTCACTTGTTGCAGCAAATGTGTTGTAGGGGTGTGTCAGTGCATCGAGAGAATCGCCCTCATCGTCTTCAGCACCATCACTGTCTTCATGTTAATTTTCATCTGTGCTCTCTTCATGGTCATCTTTACCTCCTGTTTTGTATTCTTTATTGAATTTGCTTTTCCTTAAAGCAGGAGTTGTATGCTCATCAGTATTTAGAGCGGACACCGTTTATTTTGAAGTTCATCGACTTCACGCGAATTTATTGCAAGTGTACATTCCACACAAACCGACTCTAATGCACTCATTCCGTCTTTAGCATTAACTATCTGATCATAATCGCCTGTCGAATTGGTATCCATCGATGCAGCAAGAGGTATAACTGGTCCATCAGTCAAAAAGCAAAAATCACTGGAAAAACAGTGAAAATAAATTACTGATGAATAAGTGGAAAAGTCACCGAATCAATCAATGAAGGGAATTTGGCATTTTTTCACTGAATCATCAGTTAAATTCACTGAAGTTACTGTAGAATTCGTCAGATACTGTTAACTGATTGAAATCGCGAAATTCTCACTGATTCAAATAAAGTGATCATGATCACTTTATTAATGCGCAATTCCAGTAAAACAGTGGAACTGTTGGGAATGTAAATAAATGAGTTGATAATACGCAAATTTCGTGCTCTAATGTGTATAAAACCAACACAATAAGTTTTTCGCTGTTTATTCACACTTTTTATAAAAAACTTTCGAAAATCACTCCATGTATGACGTGATTGGTTTTTCCTAAATATGCCATGTGTCATATGCGTTTTATACTTGTGGTAACATGATAGTATCTTATTTTTAGTTAAATTGAACTTTTACTTATATTATATTTATAAATTATAATTTTTAAATTATAATTAATGTGAATAAAACAGAGAGAAAACAGGTGCATTGTTAACGGCTGCAGCAGGAAATGGTCCTTATGCAAAATATTATATATCTGAGTCCGCAAGAATGCGGTGCGTTGTCGCTTCGCTGTAATTTTCTAGATTTAGTTAAGCTTTGTTTGCGTTAGGTGGAAGAATAGCCTCAAAGTAGAACTTTAGCAGGACTTCAGGAAATTTGGAAGTAACCGGGAACGGACTATAACTTCAGTGGTCATATATGTTAACATTATCCTCGTTATATGTCAAGTAGAAAAACTAGTTTTATTAATTGGTTGCAAACTTAACTATTGGCTGTTAACGGTAAAGTGAGAACTTTCGAGGCCCTAGTTACGTTTTTCTTTCTGCCATATTTTGTCCTTTAACATCCTTTCTAAATTAATATTGCAATGAATTACCAGGAGCAACTATTTACATTTAGCAGCCCAAATATTATATTATAAAATATTTCGGAAACTACCGGGGCCTATTACAATTAAACATGACATACATATAATATAACGGTAATCGATTAACAACATGAGTAGCTTTTAGATGGATTAATTTTTAATTATTTTCTGGATGGCAAGACAGAATTATTATTTTGCTTCGAACTTCGAAAATTTCTAACGGAAGACAATGTCTGTTGAACAGAAGACGCAATCAGCCACTTTTCTCCTGCCACAGCAGATGAGATACGCTCGGAGGCAACAAGAGTTCTTCGCAAAGCCAGGCTTCCCTTCCATAGTTAAAGCAGGAATAAATAAGACCACTAAAAATAACCCCGCAGCGACGAAGAGGTTGCGATTACAAAGGCAGATGAAGCGAACGCTGCAATGGTCACTAACACCTCACATTGTGAAGTCAAAATTTCTACAATTCTTACTTATCTAGACGTCCAAGCAAAACTCTCTCAAAAGAAGAGGTAACCACAAAGTAAAAGTTCGCCAATCATCTGTTCAGGCTGTGAAAGTTGTATTTGCATATGTAATTTGCCATCAATATACTCTTATATAAATTGTTGTTTATTAACTGATTCACTACGTGATAGGTAGGTTGATCATACAAGGAAACTACTTCCAAACTAAGCCCAGTTAAACTTGAATTCAAATCAACGCAGATATCCACGTCTCATCCTAGATTCAAATCCAGGCCTACTTCCAGCTTAAGCCATATCCCAACAATTTAAATTTTTTTTTTAAATTAGTTATTTTTTAATTATGTAATGCAATGACTTTGACGGATATTCTAAACCAGAATCTTACCATCCATATTCTACACTTTAGTGACATTTTTTTTTCCAAGTCTTCAATGACATATATTTTATACCCGTTACAACTCTTACAGTGTTTGTTGACATTTCTCCTCGTAAGCAGACTTAATACATATCCATACAAATTTACNATTTTTTTTAAAATTAGTTATTTTTTAATTATGTAATGCAATGACTTTGACGGATATTCTAAACCATAATCTTAACATCCATATTCTACACTTTAGTGACATTTTTTTTTCCAAGTCTTCAATGACATATATTTTTTACCCGTTACAACTCTTACAGTGTTTGTTGACATTTCTCCTCGTAAGCAGACTTAATACATATCCATACAAATTTACACCCGTGCCTTGCCCGGGATACGAATCCGAAATCCCTGGCACTGTGAGCCGGCACAGAANACACCCGTGCCTTGCCCGGGATACGAATCCGAAATCCCTGGCACTGTGAGCCGGCACAGAAACAACAACGCCACGTAGGACGACAAATAATGAAACGGATGTAATTAAGCCACGGATGTCGACTTTCTAACACGCCTCTGCAACATAGAGAGATCTTCGTCAAAGAGCCAATGCCGTAGGTACTCTAACCCATGCGCTGGCCAGATAACTGAATACAATGATTTTTTTAGAATAATTCCATCATCTACTTTCCATGTGCTAAAATCATCTCATTTTGATGCAATTCTTTAACTTTCCTATCAGTATAATGACGATTTGGTCAGCTACGATGTGACATCCTTATTCGAAACGCCTGTCTCAGAAGATCTCGAAGTTATTCACAAGCGCCTAGCAGTAAACTGCTTGAAGAGAGCACCATTTAATTTTTACCTTCTCATTGAGCTGGAACATTAGAGGCAAAATGTAAGTGCTTCAGTAAGTTTGCCGTCTCTCCTATCTTAGAAACATTCTTTGTGGCAGACCTCAACGAGAGTGTTGTCTTTACCATTAAATAAAAAACTAAGTTATGGCACGGGTTTGTTGATGACACGTTTGGAACATGAAAATATGACGGGGAGAAATTTAAAGACAATTTTAAATATGTGAACAGCAACAACCCAAACGTACATTTCACAGTGGAAGAAGAAATGAAATGAGAACTACAATTTCTAGATGTACTTGCAATAAGGATAGAGGACAATCATATCGTCAATTGTGTTTAACAATTCACAAATACGGATATGCAATATGAGTAGTAGCATTAAAGGAAGTCTGGCAAAGGTATCAGTATCAGGGGCCACAGTCACCTCGGTTGTCAACGTGGCAACAACATTTTGCATTTTTTGTTGTAATCTTTATATATTACTTCTTAGTTTCATATGTATTTGAGTATGCAGGTGTTTTGTGGAAATAGTAACTACATGTTCTAAAAAACCTTGAATTAAAATTAATTTATTTTTCTGATAATTTTTATTTTTGAATCGCCAGTTATATTTAAATTGAATTATCTGTTTTGTATAAATACTTATGCGTTTTTGTATGCAAACTTAAATCAGCACCCTGCCTGTTACTTGTAACACAGGTATCGATAAAAATAAAAGATATGGGTAAGTTTTTTACATGCAATTGATTTACATGAACCAGAAATTTATATACAAGCACACACAACAATCATGTAATATTTGTAGCTTGTAGTTATTTCATATTCAGTGTTCAATGCATAGCTTAATAAGAAATAATGACACATAAACCTTAATGTGGTTGGCATTGAGAACAACAGTACCTTACATTTGTCCAGCAGCAGCACAAACGTCACAGAGCATCGATTAACTGATCGAGAGGAGGGATTTTAAAATCGACTTAAGTTCGGCTTTGTAAATTGAATCACTCACATATGGAAGCATGCCGTTTTCCTCCAGAAACAGCAAATTCACCGCGTCATCGATGCTGAGGTCAGGTTCAGATGTTCGTCGATCTTTACCCGCCTGGGAGGAGCTGGGTTCGGTTACAGTCTTGCGTTTGGAGAGGAGTCTCTGAGATTCTGCACATTGATTCGAGTTCACAGGTTGCTGTACTGCAGTGGCTGAGTCTATAAACTTCGATGTAGATGGATCTGCGATGGTGTCCTTCGAGGTATGTATTTCCGATGTTGATTACGCACAGTTTGGAGCATGTAGGAGTGATTTTTCTCAACATATTGCAGCAGATACTATGTCGTCAGGCGAGCACGGAAGTTTGGTGTCCTCGCGAGTGTAAAAAACACAACACTTGTGGTAGCCTGAGGTACAGTCGATCACCTGCTGGCATGGCTCG
This sequence comes from Clitarchus hookeri, assembly GCA_002778355.1. Taxonomy (NCBI): domain Eukaryota; kingdom Metazoa; phylum Arthropoda; class Insecta; order Phasmatodea; family Phasmatidae; genus Clitarchus; species Clitarchus hookeri. The sequence continues at coordinate 240,530 of NQII01003590.1, forward strand.
AATGAGTCGGGATTCCCAGCACCGATCCAGTGGAAGTTACCGTCGCACACCTCTTCATACTCCTTGAGTTTACTACCAGACTAGTAACTATAGGTAATGCGACTTAGTTCAGGTTTTACATAATGATACGTTCTTGCCTGATAGAAGCCAGCCTTGCTGTCTGTCTGCCGCGAACTGGATGCTCGTCAATGTAGTAGGGCCTTATTTATATAGTACTGGTTACAAAATGGCGATGCTACTTCCATCATGGAAAAAGTTCATGACGTCGTTTCACGATCTTGGCAAGCAGTAACAGGAACCTTGAGCCTCTCTCGCTAAAAGTAACGAAACATTTACATTTGCAGCAGGTAACTTCACCTTCCACGTCCACACTATCTATGTCGGCGTCATTGGACGACGCACATGCATGCTCTGAATCCAAGTCAGTACTCTGTCACTACATACATATTACAGAACATGTACCTGTTTCATTCATGTACAACACTGTCGAGAAACAATATTTAGTGACTTGAATTTAGCATTACATAACAATTCGTCTCCGTACACAAAACACAAATGTGATGCACAGGGCGTGTCTAATGTCGGCATCCACCCGCCCCTGTCTTTACTACGATACCTTTCGAGCCATATATTATTACAGTTTTTGGTAATTTCGGCCGGCCAGGACGAACTGCAAAGGTGAACGTAGCACTCGTAATCGTCACATACGAAGCTTGCTAAAAGCTGGGAGGTATCTTGGGGTGAAAATATAAGCCACTTGATCCGGAAATGAATACTCCTATTTCACATTTTAAAATAAGCCAAGCTGCGAATCTCACCACAATCATCTTTAAAACAGACGCCATATTCTACACAGTGTTGGCTTGTATATACATAATCATACCACGAATTAGGAGCGATCATGGAGCGGCCGACATCGTCTAATGTCCGAGGATCTGAAAGCAGGTCAATTTGCTCTCCTTCAGATCCGCTGTAGTCATCGACTTCGAACGGGTACTCTGCTGGCTGTGTCGGCTGGTAGCCACGAAACTGGTATACCTATTGCAACCAACACACATGCAGACTAGAAGATATGCTTGCTGGTAAAGTCGGGAACTGGCGATCGGGCCAGCTGCCGCTCCTTATATGGCTAAAGGCTTTTCAAAATTGCTGCCAGCTCATGACGTTATTGCTAGATAGGAGTCACATATGAGTGGTAAGCACAAGGTCTGCCATATGGTCCAGGATGGTGGTGTGCTGGTTGCCATTACAATGCACCATCCATCTAATTGCATCATGGCGACCATCTGTCTGTAGCTCGTAACTGATTGTTCCTGCACCCTAAACTTGACTCGTGGTTCTTCTTCCGCATGATATATCAATTGACTTGTAGAGTAAGTCATCGGTGCCAATAGCCAATTCGCTTGTAACAGGTCGGTAAAAACAAAGAATTCATAAATTCTCACAGAGGCCATGGGTTTGGAAATATATTTTTATGGAGCGGTGGGTGATTGGTTGGTGGTGGAGTGTTGAGCAAAGGGAAGAGGGTCTAATGTCATATGTTACTCGAATTTTAAGAATTTATTTTAGATTTTCTTGATTTTTTTAACGTAGGTGAAGCTTGTTTAGGGAATTGATGGCTAGGGTGAGTGTGAAGTTAACATTATATGATCCTGAATTTTTATTTTGTTCCCGATTTTTGATGTAATAGTCGGGGGGGGGGGATATTGTGTCAAGGTTAATGTCGTCAACATTCAACGTGGTGGTTGGAGTCAGTTACATAGTATGTTCGTCGATTTTTACAAGTGTTTCGTCGTATTTTTTTGCAATTTTTTTTTTCAATCTATAGAGTTTAAGGTCATTGAGGCAAGATCCAGGTCATACATATTAAATATGGTGGTCGGGTGCCTTCACAACACGACCGCCCCAAGCCGCGTCGACAACCGAGGTTACTGGTGACTCCTGGCTCCTGATACTGATACCTGTGCCAGACTTCCCTTTATGCTACTACTGATATTTTTAAGTAAATACGCACAATACATGACCACAAGCGAGACCGTTCAATTCCATTCTCATCAACAGGTACAGGATTGACTGTAAGGAAGCCGAACTCAAGCAAATAATGAAACACATGAAAACAATTCTAGCAAATTTTTATTTTATAACAAAAACAAATAGAGAACTCTAAATGTCCTTCCGAAAATGCCCTCATTCGTTTACATAAAACGAATAGCCTGTAATAGGTTGGTAGGCTTCTAAGGAAGCACGATTTACGTATTCACTATTTTCAAACCCATAAATAATATATGACTAGCAAAAAACAGTTTGAAATTTAGTGAAATCCCTTTCCATGCAGTAAAATAACATATTAGACAAAGTGGTAGAAGAACCATAGAAGATGATATTACCCTTGGAACCACTAACAGCAATGCAAATATTTATAAAATAAATACCAATATTGAAAGGCTTTCCAGTATGAAAAACCAAACACAAATGTAAATTAAGAATTATGAGGGCACTCCTCTCTAAATCCTGAACAGAAAACGAAGGAGAAATCACCTTCGACTGATAAAAAAAATCCCACCTAAACAGAATAGATGTAGCCACTAATTGCTTAACAGCTTCTGAAAATCAGGGAGCGCATTGTTTTAAGTTTTGGGGCATATGAAAGACAGGAGGGTACCATAAAAATGCAGTATACCAGTGCGACCAAAGGAAACATATTTTCATCGCCATCAATATTTACTTCTTGTTTTTCAAGTACCCTTTTAATAAATTTATCCTTTGCCTTCCTAAGGCCACGTGCCATTCTTTTACCATCTAAATTCAGTACAATTTTGTAATTTCTTTCTATCGAGAGGATTTTACGGTGCCTGTGCCGGCTTATGGTATCTATTTAGTACTGGAGTTATCCACAGCCCTGAACGCGGTCTTTTACTTTGTGGAAGTAATGCCACCAAACATGCGCTCTTTGGGTAGTAATGTATGAATTCCTAGGCGTATGGAGCTCAACTCTGGAACACATTTATTACCAAATATCTATTTTATATTATGGAAGCAAGATAAGGAAAATGTAATAATTTAGCGGGCAACTTATATCACGAAAATTACGTCTGCAGTGTCCGCCGAAGCATCGGTATATTCAACGATTTTGACATAAGTGAAAACCAAAAGAAAAGTGAATTAACACAAAGGTTATGAAAGACTGGCTCTATCAAGAGGGAAACTTCGTTAAGACATTTTACATAATTTATTATGACCTGAGTCTAGGAAACTTCATTAAAGATTAAGGGCTACGTATATAATTTAAAATGAAATGGTTTAATAAAGTTATACACTTATTTTTTAGAAAAAAACATAATGATTTTAGTAACGTAAAACGGTTAATAATGCTAAAAACTTGTTGCATAACCACTACGACGTATACGTCATACTTGTATCTGTAACCTGAGTTTATTATAACAAGTTATATTTAAATGTTCTTTTCGAATATGCTTTATATACTGAAGACAGATTACTGCTAAACACAACCTAAACAATGTTAAGTCGAGCTTTTATTTGTTAACGGGGCGCTCTTAGCCGCGGGGCCATGCCGCACCCCGGCCTCCCAGTAGGCGGGGAAGAGGGATCACGCCCTCTCAACGCAGACATGACCAGCGCTTTCTGAATTGACCAAACCCGTTTGCCCCGACCTGTACACAGGCCGCGCCGGGCAGAGCCCCGATCTGATATTGCAGATCGCACCGAGCATGTCCTACCACATGGCCTGAGATTCTAGCACTCAGATTACCAAGCGTGTGGTATAGCCGGAGCACTACCCACGCCCCTGACGTGATCTCGGGCACGCCCCCGGAACAATCCTGTTCAACGTCCGGCTCTTTTAGCAAGAGGGGGAATCTCTCCGAGCCTTCTCCAGCATGCGGAGTCAACCACTGCCAGCACGAGTCCAACCTCGTCTGATCCAAATTCCAGGGAGTACCCCTGGATGGGCCAAGCGGATCATCCCGTGCTCCCTCTTAATTTCCATGGCACGTATGGGTTTTCCTGTGTCCGACTGCGTCGCCTAACCTCCATGCGGGAGTGTGCGGAGTCCCTCAGAACAGGTGGGTACCGCCATGACCGTCCGGTTTTACTCCCTTTGCTGTCTTCACCAGGAGCCGAGCTCACACGAAGCCGCACACCAGGCCGACCCGCAACATCAGACACGCGTCCTTTACCATCCTAGAATTTCTTTACAGGGAAATTCCTGTATTGGGCCCCAGTGGCCTGAGTGCCAAGAGGTACCACACCCCACCAAGTGGTCGGGCCTTGGTACTATCTATCGGCCCAAGCCATCACGGCAGATACCCCTGAACAGCCGCTAGAAAACTGTTTCCCATAGGGCACGGGCGGCAGAGCCCAGTCTGTTTAATCAGGGGTGGCACGAGAAGCCCTGGGTTGCCATGGATGTTGAGAGGCTATAAGAGACGCATCACCCATCCTTTCCGGAAACCGGTAAGTAAGTTCGTCTCGGTTACCATAGCCTAGTACTGCCACGCCACCTCAAATGACCAACCTACACTCCCCCCACCGGGGTGACCGTACGATCCTCCCCCCATATACTGAAGACAGCAACACTTTTTCCATGATGATTTTTTTCATACAAAAGCAAGGCCTTTATGGACAAGNCCCCCATATACTGAAGACAGCAACACTTTTTCCATGATGATTTTTTTCATACAAAAGCAAGGCCTTTATGGACAAACAATTATTTAATGTAACCTTAGCTATACGCCAAGTGTAATATTTTCTTGCTATCGATTTGAAACTATGCAATTAGTTAATTTAAATTAAAGTAATGTTCTCGTTTTTATATGACTTTTAATGTTAAACTGTTTGTTTCTGCGCCTTCCTGTATGCGTGTGCATGTGCACCTACTAAAATTTTAATAAATACACAGTTCTTACAAAAATCAGGACACCTTAATTCGTCTTTCGGTATAATCTAAAACAATAGTTTAATTCAAATGTTGATTTTAACGTGGATATTATATTTCCGGTTTTGCGATTTTCGTAGCAACTTGCATCCAGAATATTTTAAAAATTTATGGCGATGTAAGAAGAAATAAAAACATATATTTCTTCCTAAATCTGTAAATAATTGTAAATAAAAATTTCAATAATAGATGTAATGACACAAAATTTCGAGCTATGGAAAAAATTCTTTACGTGTAAAAAGGTTTGTAAACACTGAGGTAGCATACAAATTGTCAATGTTTATGCCAAACATGAAGAGTAAATACGACTTCAATTGTAAAGAAAATATTATTCGTAATATTAGCCATAATAAAGTCGAAAATGAGAGCGACGACTTAAGCAATGTAAGTGATACTTGAGAATTCATGAACACAGATTCCTGTCTCCAAAAGAATAAAATCTTATCAAGGGGGAATAGTCACTTTGCTTTTAACGGCTGGGAAGGCATGGAACTTGAAATAATCATTCAGCGTACTAAAGAAAGACAGGTGAGTAGTTTCTTCAGTAATTAAACAATTAAAAGATTTTCTTCCCACCATAACTTCTCTCACACTTTGGGTAAGTATTTATAAAAGGGTTTCATAGCTGGTGTATCAATTATACGTAATATATGATGGTAAAAAGCTAGTAATAAGGATCAAAGTATACTAGTAAATTGGCGACTAAGGACAGACAAGCCATAGCAGATTCTTCAACCAATTCCATACCCAGTGTGAGGTTCGAGCAGTACGGAAACCTAGCCGAGATAGAATAAAACGGAAAAAGAATGGTGAAAAATATAATTGAAAATACTTCATTAATCTGGGAAAGTTAACAGAGACGACGGATATAAGCCAAGTAACAGCTTGACAACAAATTTTAGTACAATTATGCAAAAATACTATCTGAAGTGAACCGCAGAGGATGATGCACTAATAGAATAACCTTGCAGCTGCTGATGATCACAGACTGTTGTTAGGAGAGGAATACTATGCCTCGCTGTCACAGAAAGGAATCGGCGAAGGCCTTCTCTGGACATTGTGGATTTAAATCCGGTGTTTCCATCCTGAAGAATCGTACTGCAAATTACGGAAAAACGTGGGCCACTGCAACCACTTCGACGTTGTGACGTTCAGTAGCATTTCTGGCCACTATTAGAAATACGCGAATTTGAGCTCCAGCCACGGCTTCAACAGAGACTTGCCAAAAGGAAATGCCCACTATATTATCCGACGATTTTTTCAAGTTCAAGCTGAAGGCATTAATTAAGTATGAACAATATTACGGAGTCGGGACGAATATCAGTCCAGGCAGCAATAGTTCTTTAAAATAGGTGGCCGTATGACCCAGCGAAATAACAAATATTCACTGTCCGCGTCACAATACTTGGTGTAGAGGCGTTAAGGCTGCACAGGAGATCTATTTAATTTTACATCACGGGAAATTTTAATCAAATTATGAATGTCAAAGAAACAATGGTGTGTTAGAATTTGTTCAGCGGGATAGAAGAACGGCTAAAGCACACTATGGCGGGACTTCCTGTCGGCGATGAATGAATAATGCATTACCCCTTTAACGAAAATTTTCTAGACATGTTGTCTTCTTCTTCATGGCAGGAAATGAGATTTGTTTTCGAATGTCAAGCGGGGGAGCGGTTCGAAGTGCGCCGAGAGGGGATGGCGGAAGACTAGGAAGGAAACAACTCGTTTTGTTATTGTTCGCGAGTTTCCCTGCAATCTCTCGCCCCCTTCCACACAAACCTCCAGCGATCCCGCCTGCCAATTTTCTGTTGTTGTTTTTTCTCTGCGCCTGCTAAGGAACTGCGAGATTCACTTGCGGAGAAGTTTAGGCGCGTGTTTTTACACGGAAACTCCTGCTGAGCGGGAAGTTTTCGCAGCTCTCGCACCGGCACAGCTAATTTATTCTTTGCAGTTCATAGAGCGCTCGAGCATTCATGGCCCTTCGTCTAATTCTAAATTACCTCTCTTTTTTTTTCCGAACTTCGTCCAGCAGCAAGTCAACGCGAAGTCATACTTTAGGTAACAGGAAAAATTCAGATGCATGCTCCTGACTTATTCGCATTATTCCAGTAAAAATCCTTACGTTATTGGCTATATGTTTAATGGCGCACCTTCAATATAAATATAGCGACAAGGAGTTTAAATGTGAAATGAAAAACTGGGTGACAACAAATGCATGCAACAAGGTTAGGTAAAAAAAAATATATATAGGAAAATTTTTTGTAAAATTGGAGACTTTGAAGAGATGATTGTTAACACCTTCATGCCTTTACAAACGCCTCTCTTTGTTATAAATTCCTATACAATTAAAGAAACATAATTTTTTTAATCAGGATTAAAAATAATGCAATGTGTTTTTTTAATCCATACAGGTAAACAATTAATAAAATAGTCCTACAATTTTTTTCCAAATACCCAAAAACTATCAGTTTGGGTAGGCTTATCAACAAACCTGTCAGCTTCTGGGCCATTCTAGTTTTACGTTTGGTGTACAAAATACTAGGATATTTTCTTCACCAAATGAGGTTATATCAATCTACGCATATCTACTCACAGAAAACGTTAGAATCAACATAGGTTACGAACAACTACTTTTTTTTATCCACAAACAAAAACGTTGACTGCGAAAAACGCTAAACGAGAAATAATCTGCAATTTGGTGTAACCAAGACTGGTATTTGGCACTATGTGAGAAGATAATCAAATTAATACAATTTCGTTATAATCTACGGTAGCATGTTCTCCAGTAGGTTGCTGATAAGCTGCCTCTATGGCCAATATAACTAAATCAGAAAATACTTAACAGAGGACACACTTCTGGCTCAGTTTCCTTTGCCACCTAATTAATGAGTGAGTGAAGAGATTTGGGCGGCTCTTAACAGCGAGGTCTTGAGAGCCGATGAGGGCGATTGATGTGAGTGTGGAGTGGCAATGGAATGAAGTGGTGGGGGAAACGGTAGACCCCGAGAAAACCCGCCGACAATCGTCCGTCACGATTCCCACATGCGAAAATCTGGTGACCCGGCGAGGGATTGAACCCGGTTCGCCTTTGTGGAAGGGAAGCAAGCCTACCGCTCCCCGCGGCTGCACCTAATTAATGAACAGTTAAATAAAAAAATAGCAGCAAAATCAGGTATGTAAACAAGACCAAGGTTGATTATTTTTGGTGGAAGGGGGGAGGCGGTCAGAGGGTTGCAAGACAGCTGTGACTTCGATATTAGAAAGGTATTAACTTCATTAAACCATGCGCTGTGTGGAGTGTTGGAATACAAAGCACCAAGGACGTTGGATATTAAAGCCTGAATTTCCATGAGAATAAATTATATGGCCATGGAACACGCCACTTCGACTTAAAACCCACCGGGTTATCGAATTTTAAAATAGGGCTACAACATTGTCGGTTATCAGTAGAGGGATTATGGAGAATTCGGCACAACGGGACCTGGGACCAGAGCGTCGGAGACGTTCGTACTGTAATTCCGGTCGGAGGATGTGGATCTTTGACACCCTCGGGGGGAAGATTTCCGGGCGTTTGAGGTGGTGTGGAAGTGCCATGCAACATAGCAAAGCCCGGTTACCGCATTTGACCTTAGTAAGGGTGGGTGATGCGACTCTTATAGCTTCTCTCCACTCATGACGACCCAAGGCTACTCGTGCCACCCCTGTTTCTGCAAATTGGGTTCCACCGCCCGTTTCCCTATGGGAACCAGTCTCCTCGTGACTGGTCAGGGGTATCTGCCGTGATGGTTTGGGCTGTTAGATGGTTCCTAGGCCCGACCACTTGGTGGGGTGTTGGACCACTTGGCATTCAGGCCGATGGGGCCCAATACTGGAATTTCATGGTGAATAAATTCTATGGAATGGTAAACGTCAGTGTCCGATGACGGCTCCTCCAACTGCACTGCTAAGGGTAGGAAGTGGTGGCGACGGCTTGGAGGCTGTGATGACAGCATGGAAGACTTATGATTCTAAATGATGAGAAATCTTCCAATACAGAGCGAGGGCTGCCATCCCCGATTTATTCATTCCCCGAGGAATCCAGGACAAATGCCGCTCCGAGCTGATCGTACTCCACCCGTCTGGTGGGCTGCGGGTTATTGGTGGAGCGGTTGGAAATTGAAAACCCATTAGTGTCATGGCAAATAAGTGGGAGCACGGGCTGATCGGGTTGGGCCCACCAGAGGTTCTATCTGGTGCACCGATCATTAGTGGTTGGACTCGTGCTGGCAGTGTTTAACTCTGTATGCTGGAGTAGGTCTGGAGAGATTCCCCCTCTCAAAGAAAGACCGGGCGGTGAGCGGCAACCCGCTGCGGTTGTGTCCTGGTAAGACACTGCGGGTATGGATAGTGCTTTGGCCAGACCACACGCTTGGTATCTGAGTACGAGGGTCTCAGAACCCCGTGGAAGGGTGCTCTCGGCCGCACTTGTGAATCAGATTGGGGCCTTTGATTTAGTTACCTCAGGTGCATGGTTGAGTCATCTGCGATGAGAGGGCGTGATCCCTCTTCCCCACCGATTGGGCGGTCGTAGCGTGGGATGGCCAGCTGGCTAAGAGCGCTCCGTTAAAATATAAAAGTACATTGGCTGAGAGGCCGTCTATTTGCAGTTGTATTGTCATTCCGGTCAGCCGGCGGCCATAATGGATCCAGGTGACCCTGACCTTTTACCTTGAACCGGTAACATTTGACATTGACTCCGGTGACCTTTAATCTTAAAGACCCCAAAAATACAAAAAAAAAAATATTAAAAATTACTTAAATAATTATTAAAAAATTATAAAAAATTTATTATTAAAATTTATTTAACAAACATTTTATTGAGGCCCTCCTCACCCTCACAACCAATCACATATACTCATTCTATCGTGTGCTGCCATCTTGGTTTTTTTCGTTTGTAATTTATTTATTCATGCTGGTGGATGCCATCTTGCTGTTTTCGTTTGTCATTTGTTTGTACATTGCTGGAAACTACCATCTTGGTTATTTCTGTCATTTGTTTATACATTGCTGGTGGCCGCTATCCATACGTTTTCAACACCTTGGTGGCGCTATTGTATTAATTTACCCACCAGGCAAGTTGTCGATTTAGCCACCAGGTGGCAGCCATATTTATTTATGTTTTTAAAGTTTAGGTTGCGCTGTCAGCGCCTTCAATGTTGGATTCTATTTTAAACACATAGGTGGCGGTAATGTCACGATTCAGCCAACAGACGAACTGTCAGCACTTATATTTTAGGAATAGGAAAATATGCAATTTTTCATTCCTATTTTTAAAAAAATATTTTTTCAATCAACAGTATACCTACATGCATGATGCGGGACTTTGACAACATGTGTAAATTATTAAATATGTATCTTTTATTAAAAACTTTACAACCGATAGTAACCAAAAGTAATTTTCCATTTGAATGCTTAATAATGTACCATTGAAATTGAGTATTTATTATGTTACCCCTCACCCCACCACTTTAGTCCGTTATTCACCCTCGTTTAATCCCTTACCACTATGGCTCTTGTTTTCAGCATTGTCAGCCAGAGCGCGCGGGCGTGGGAAAAATATATAATGGGAACATGTAATTCAGGCTAATATGTATGTATCGATTTAAAAAAATCGCTATATTGATCACAAAGATTTATTTGGTATCAGCAATCCCTTTCATTTTTCAGGCATATCTAGAAACCATTTTGCATCTTACAGATATTCAAAACTACCATTTTGCCCCCGAATCGTTGTTGGCCAGTCTGATAACGCTAGGAATATACACCGAACCAGGTCATTATTATTCTCTCAGTATCCCAGTGAACGAGTCCTTTCATCTGCTGATGCATTAACTTAGAAATATTTCCACGCTCATGTACATAGGGTTCAATTAGCGTTAAACCGTTGGCGAAAAAAACTAACCAAATATTCGATCAATACGCTTCCACAAATAGGAGTGTAAACCTCTTAGGGAAAACAGGACACCCATTACATAAATACAAAAAAAATTGCCCATTAACGAATGATAATACGCTTCATGAACTCATAAGTTCAGCATAATGATATTGCTGAATAGACGCGATATTCCGAAGGGAAAAATGCTTATTATTGTAAGTGCTATTAATGTTGCACCTTTAGAGGAAACGTCTACGGTCACACACATATATTCCAGTCCCCTAATATATATATGTATATATATATATAATATATATATATATATATATCGCAGTACGAAACGTAATATAAGAGCTGAATAACGATTTTAAAATAGTCACAGTCCATTATGAACTTGCAGAGATACCAGTGTATCATAGACATACGAACGATACATTTTCGAAAGGCCAGACGCGAGAACTAACTTGACTATTATCGATGTTAATTTTTGCGACAATCTTCGTGCTCCTCCATAATTCCACAGGAAAAGTTCTGATTATTGATAGCATGCTTGCGCTCTATCAGCCCCGCGTTATGCCACGAAGATATAAAATCTTGTATTATGCAAACACATAAACAATGCATTCGCGAAAAAAATGTTTAACATACTCTTGTTTACGCACATGAGGTTTATTACCCATGCAAAATTAAAAAAAATATCGGGCTGCAGGACAGATTACTGAAACCAGAAGCCCTACTAAATAATAAATATTTCAACACAGCAGTTCAGGCCCCCCATCGAAAACAGCCCCCCAAGCTCATTTTGCAACGATGATCTCTTCCACGATGCCGCGTAAGAGGTGGACCGAAGCGGCTAGAGCTCTCGTTTCCCATCGCGAGTACACGTAGAAAATCCTTTCTTTTGTACACACATTATCGCACAGGAGGCCCACCTCAACAGCAGCCCATTCATCACTCGGCCTCTTCGCCCCAAACACGACGAGACAGCTTCACGCCGTGACTCATCCTGGCAGGACCTGGCTGAACATAATGGGGCAAGGGGCATGGAATACGATGTCTGACAAAGGAGAGCACCGCAGTGGAGGGAAGACGAGCAATGTGAGTGCAAGTCTGATATCAATACATGACATTTTATTCAGATACCAACGTAATTCCGGAGATTTGTTTCCTAGTCATTAACTGTACTGAGTAACGAGTGTGTACAGATGCACAACAAAAATGGAACAAACCATACTTAACGAGAAATGCAATCGCATTCGCATGCATAGCGCAAAAGAGCATAGTTGTGGTTGAAACAATTCACATTGGGTCTTTCCGCAGCATGTGCTCGATGTGTTTACTATCGACAGCAATACACATCTGTGAACGCACATGTAGCGAGCGACGAGCAGCCTGAAGTTATTCTGGCGTAATGACTCTGCAAGCTGAGACAATGCGTTCCTGCATGTCTTCTGGCGTCGTAGGAACCGTGTTATACGCCCTATCTTACAGTGTTCCCCACGGGAAAAAATCGAGAGGTGTGATGTGTTTGGAGCGATCTGGCTATCTTACAACATCACGACGCCCTAATCACCAGTTTGGCAAAGTTTCATTTAACACTTGACTCGCCACCAAAGGAATGTGCGCAGAGCAGCCATAATGCTGAAACCACATATCACAACCTAGGTCGAGCGGCATGTCTTCCAGAATTGCCGGTAATTTCTCTCTGAGGAAACGGTCTTACGTACAGCCGGGCATTGTCCCTTGAATGAAGTATGGCCCTATGACGTAGTCTCCAACTATTCCACACAATACTTTCCGCTGTCGCTGGTGCTCCACATGCGCCCAATGTTTGTGAAGGTCGCTTCATAGGTAAATAGCATGTTATTCAGAAAATTGCTGTCATCCCTTATATATATCAGAACAAACCTACAAAACTGAACACACTGCTGGAAATCACCTTCATTTAATGCCTGATGAAGAGCCATGTGATATGGATGGAATTTTCGTTGGCGCAGTATCCGCAACACATATGTTTTCCTTATTCTTACGAAACTACGTGGGAGTTTGCATCGACACGTGCGAACACATCGTGTTGATGCGTCTCGCCCGTAGCAGTCTTTCGTCGCACTAGTGCTGTGGAATTCCAACCACCTCGTGACAAGAGACGTGTGCAAATTCTTCGTATCGTTTGCTGTGAGATGGGCGTCCGATTAGGATACATATCACCATATATTTGGACGTCTTGTTTGGCATTTCTGCCACACTCACCGTAAATAAGTAGAGCCTCCAATTTTTCCTTATTCATGAACTTCAATATCACTTATAACAGATTACGGGGTCTGGTGCTGTGCTGCTATGCGGAAGTGGTCCCGCCAGGATTAGCCACGACACATGTTGCTTGCTTACAGCTGTGAGTACAGGCGCATTGCCCCATGCTACTAACGCACCTAACTTAATCATATTTGCACATTATTTCTTGGTGTTTCTGAGTTACTTTCCATTGCATATGCTATATCACTTAATTCCTCTTTGCACGCAATTTCAGATGCCGTTGAAATAAACGTATGTTTCCAGGGAGAAAAATCATNTGCTACTAACCCACCTAACTTAATCATATTTGCACATTATTTCTTGGTGTTTCTGAGTTACTTTCCATTGCATATGCTATATCACTTAATTCCTCTTTGCACGCAATTTCAGATGCCGTTGAAATAAACGTATGTTTCCAGGGAGAAAAATCATATGCGGTTTAATTATTTCTGTCCATACGAGAGTGTTACGAATAGTCAATTTGCGGCAAACTACTTGTCCCCGTACGTTATTTAATTTAGCGAAAACAGCATTTCGTNCGGTTTAATTATTTCTGTCCATACGAGTGTTACGAATAGTCAATTTGCGGCAAACTACTTGTCCCCGTACGTTATTTAATTTAGCGAAAACAGCATTTCGTGATCTGCAACAGTTCCGAAAATTTTGGGGGTTTCCACGTTGGGTGGACCAGCCTGTATATAGGTGAAAGTTTGCATGTACGTAATCATGTTTGTTCTCTAAAAAATTAGAAACCTTTCGGCCTATATGATGAGCCAAATTTGGTCAGGATACCCTTTAATATCCAACTTAATATAATGCGTAGGCATAAATGGAACCGAACTTCGCCCCCCCCCCAAAAAAAAATTAGCAGGGTAACACCAGGTGGGTCTCAGCTAGAGAAATGTTGTGAGCTAATTTCCGGGGAAGTGTTCTAGAGAGTTGTGGAGGGCGACTCACCTCGGCGGGGAAGGCGTAGCCGTTGATGCTGTGCTCGGAGCCTGACTCGTCGTGGAGGCCGTAGTGGACGTGTATCTCCTGGAACTGGTACTTGTAGGAGAGCGGGCCGCCAGTCACGTTGATGTGGTGGCGCGTTGCGTTGTCCACCGTGAAGATGACGCTGTGGCCCGTGTTGCTGATCGTGCCGCTCACCTGCCGACCAACACACACGTGACACACTGCACACATGTATACGCCGTTCACGGTCAAGCGAGCGCTTTCGAAAGCCGCCTCAATTAGAATAATAGTCAAGGCTCGGTTGTTAACTTCCTGGTGCGGTGTAATATACAATCTTTGTTTATTACTTACACAACATTCATTAAAAAAAATGTAGTTAAACGATTAAAAAACACGGCTGAAATGAAAAAGTAACTAGGGCTTCAGAAGTGCTCACTTTACCGTGAGCAGCATATAGGCCTAGTGGTTTAATACATGCGCCAGCTAAGGTCACTTCTACTGCAGGTTGGGAAGATCAATGTTAGAAGTTTGGCAACCAAAAATTTTCGCCACCAGGTAAGCGCTAATGTCGCATGTGTACCAGATGTTCTCTATGCTCTTCGTTAAAAAAAAACATAAATCAAATTTAAAACAACTTCGTAAATAAGTGAGATCTCTATGTTTTATTATTCACGGTAGCTTAAAACTTTAATTTAAAGTGACCTCTTTGGAACACTGCGCACCTAGCGACGCAAATTTTCCCAATGTCCAACTCTTCCATAGTAAATTTCGTTTTGTTCCTAACCTGAGTAGAATAAACCTTACGCCAGCTAAGTAAGGCAGTGGAAATTTTAGGAACGTGAATGTGTTTTGAACATAGACCAAAGATGAGGTAGACCGATTTCGCTGGCTGCGCCCAACCAGTCTCCGTGTCCCAACATTGAACTCCTTTTCTGCCAACACGTCTAGTGAAAACGGCATGGATGGAATTTACGATTTGAATACTGTTCAGTAAACAAGTGTTTTGAGACGTTTTTATACTTCCTCTAACCAATTTGGAAAGTATTTTGATTAAATTCAAATTGGTAGAAGTATTTTATTAATATTTAAAAATTAAGATATAAACAAATACGTTCTTCGCAGCTGACCATGTGTCTTTGACAGTTGTGTTTCTTTGGGGTAGGTCACTGTTGGGTACATGCGCAGAAGACGAATAATCGGTCTACCTAATGTTTAGTCTGTGGTTTTCAACATGCAGATTCATACTCCCATATACAAAGCTATGAATACTTACTTTAATGGCTATAGATTAAAAAGATTACACTCGTAATACAACGTCAACTGTTAAGAACTATTTTTATTAATTAGCTGTCAACTTAACTTGGACACTTAAGCCGTATATGGCTTCAGGTTGCTTAACTCTGTCTCAACGTGCGTCACTCCGGTGTTATAAATAGAATGAGGAAAGTCTGACCTTGTTTGTAGCTGAGTAGGGACCAAACGAGGGCTTATTTCATGAGTGCCATATAAAAAATGAACTTTGTTTCCAACCCTACGAAAACCTAAAGAACTATCTACAAGTCGTTTGCGAAACTAGCAAATCACATGAGTTTCTCAAAAGTAGTTATAAAATGCTACCATGGCTTTTACACTTATAGAAAAAGCTGGTAAATTTAGTATTATACTAACAAACAGAGTAAAAGTACTCTTAAATTTATTATAAACAGGTCTGATAAGGAACTAGCAATTTACGCATACATTATGCAAATTTTCTTATTGGTATAGCATGTATTAATATAGTGTGATCAGAGTAAGTTAATAGTTATGTGTGATTTCGTATTTATTGTATTGTAATGGGCTTATAAACGTCCCCCGGTGTTATGCCTGAAGGTTTATCAGGGGACGGCTTACAAACTAACTTATAACCTAACTTAAATTAACGTCCATGCCTTACCTGGGATTCGAACCCAAGACCTCCGGCAGCCCAGACCAGCGGTGCACCAATCGACTGCGCCACGCTAGGTCGGCGATTACGGTTTTGATTTCAACAAAACAGCATAGCACACAAAAAGTCAATAAATACATCTACATTATCAGTCATGAATAATGCAAGACATTATTGGTTAATTTGCCTTTTAACACGCTTTATAGTCCATCCACGGTTGGTTACTTCGAACATTTCTCAAGCACTGCTGAAATTACACACACCTCAAAAACGTTCCGCGCCGCCGGGATTTCTAAGTTACTTGGCTGCTCACGCCCCAAGAGACATTATGGGATGAAATTCACACTGTCTGTACACAATACCGCGCCAGACGCGAAGCATGTCTTTTTTCAGTGGACTGATTGTCTCAGCGAGCTTCATTCATGTGAAACCTATTGCAGGTGGCACAAAACTTTTATTAAGGTGTGTACTTTCAGCGTATTCCTCCGCCTCATACGAACAAAGCTTGACTAGGTCTAGAGAAGTGCACCAAAAGGAAAACGCACCAGACTGTTGCGCATTCAGTTACATAATATTTCGCACAATAACTACTTATTACTAGGCGTTACCAACATACCCATTTTCTCCCTGTTTTTATTCACATTAATTATAGATAAAATATTACAGTTTATAAATAGAATATAAATAAAAGTTAAATCTAACCAAAAATAGGGTATTTTTATTTTGCCAGAAGTATAAATCACTTGTGATACACAAAATATTTAGAAAACAACTATACGCGGTGAGTTTTCAAAGGTTTGTTTCAAAAAAATGTGAAAAAATTGCGAGTAGACTAAAGTCGCGAAAGGAAAAAAAAAATTTACCCACTGCAACGCAACGTGGGTAATGATAAACTTCCACGACGCGCTCTGTGCAATTATTTCAGCCACCGAGCATTTGAAAATACCCACTAGACGTTGCAGTAATTGCATTTTGCTCAGTAGCAGAAACAATATTGCTTTTCGCTTTGTGGACCCTACAAATTACCAACAACGTGATGCGAGTGTTCTGGCTGAACCTGCCCCTACGCGTTCATACGCGTTTAGGTTAGGTTACGTTCCGTAGGTTGGATTGCGTTAGGTTACATTAGGTGAAGTTGGGCTAGGTTCGCCTACATTGGTTTAAAAACTCACTTCGTTTAGGAAGCTACAGCCAGCGCAACGCGCTGTGGGTAAAACCGAAATATTCACATCGCGCTGTGGGTAAAACCAAAATATTCACATCGCGCTGTGGGTTACTTCTAGTGGCCACACAGCGAAAAACAGTATTATTTCTGCTGTTGAGGAAAGTACAATTGCTTCAACACGTAGTGGGTATTTTCAAATGTCCAGTGGCAGAAATAGTTGCACAGAATGCGTTGTGGGTAAAACCTTTTTCCAATGGGCGAATTTGGCCATTGTGAATAATATATGTACATCGTTCATCGCAATATTCGTATTTATATTCGTTGTTTAAAACCATATAAACTCGGATTTTCAGCTATTTGCTTATACAGATGAAAGTAATATTTTCGCTCAATTTAATTATTTTTCATAGAAGACACCCAATTAATGATTACCAGAGTTTCAAAATGCTACCTGAGCGAAGCGTACTTTCTAATTAAACGGAGAATTCAATACCGAATTCGTTCAATATATGTCTACCGGTATAATTATGCATTCTTATCATTACGTCTACGGCTATTGTCAAAAATGCCACTGCATCGCACTCATGTTTTATTACCAAAAAATTAGAAATCAAAATATGTCACTTACAGTAAAGAATCATGTGTTTATACAAAAATACACACACCAGTTATAAAAAANCACTTACAGTAAAGAATCATGTGTTTATACAAAAATACACACACCAGTTATAAAAAAATGTGACCTTAGAAATAATCTGTTCTGAAATTTCAAGTTCTGCATTGAAGTCAAGAATTTTTCTCTTTTAATAAGCTCACTGTATTTCGTAGCATTTGCAAACAAAAACGCTCGCAAAATATTTTGCTTTATTCTTAAAAAAAAAACTTTACTGGTACAAAAATAACATTACTTTTAAGAGTCAAAACGAAAGAAAACATAGAGTTCCATTATGCGATGAAAAAAACAGATATATAAATGCGATAGTAAAATCCAAAAATTCAATTTACGCTTTATTGCGTACGTAATGCTATGGACATTTTTATGTGGTCTTAATACAAATGATTAACTTCAAAAGCTAAACGTTTATAAGAAATTGAACAGGACGTCTATTCTGTCAGAATCACACTTAACCTACCGGTGTTTTTTTTGCGGTAAGTGTAAGAGCCATGTTCGCATTTTATAACCTCGTTTGAGAAACTCATGTGAGTTGCTACTTTCGTAAACCATTTGTAGTTAGTCTGTTAGTTCTTCGTGAAATTGGAAATTAAGTTCATTTTTTTATCTAGCACTCACGAAAGTAATACTCGTCTCGACCTTGCTGAGCTACCACCAAGGGTACAGAGGGACGTCATACAATTAAACAAAGCGCGGCGCAAGTTGAAACTGAGTTAAACACCTCAGAGCTATACACAACGGCGGTACCTGGTAAGCTACAAGCTGGAGGCGTTGTACCTCACTTCCTCTCGCACGTGGGCAGAACTTTGTGTAGGTAGGAATCTGCATTTGTGTAGAGCCGGCAAGATTAAACAAGTTTTGAGTTCTACATCGCAACGGTTATGCTCGCAAAAGTTGAGGTAACAGTATGCTCCGAGACACGTGGCACAAAATATCTCGGCGCTTAAAAATATATTATATATCATGTTTTATTTTAATTCTTCTCTTAAATGTGTGTGATATAAGCGATACCGCTTTAAGTGACAATAAGATCCTATGCACGTGTACACAGCAGAGAGTAACATAATTTTCAAACACCAATGCCATATGCCTGCTTAAGCTGTGATCTAAAACCACAAGCACTCGTAACGTAAGTCGGTGATCATTAAACTGAGTTACTGACGTCCGGATCATGGTAAACGGCGAACAAGCATATTATCTGTTCCCTCCCGCAGATACATTTGGATTGAAATAACGTAATGTTCATATTATTTATTTTATTTATTAGCCAATGTAATCCTGTAT
The DNA here is from genome assembly GCA_002778355.1 of Clitarchus hookeri. NCBI lineage: Eukaryota > Metazoa > Arthropoda > Insecta > Phasmatodea > Phasmatidae > Clitarchus > Clitarchus hookeri. Next base: position 259,690 of record NQII01003590.1, read on the forward strand.
AAACGTACATAACGACCTCCGAATTTAGAAGTGAGTAAGCAAAAAAGTCCAACGTTAGCCACCACATGTCAGAGTGAGTGTGAGCGAAGATGTTTGGCTGGCTCTTAACAGCGAGGTCTTGAGAGCCGACGAGGGTGATTGAGGTGAGTATGGGGAAGCGCCAGAATAACAGGGCGGGAGAAACGGGAAATCCCCGAGAAAACCCGCTGAGTAACGGCATCGTCCGGCACAATTCCCAAGTGCGAAACTCCGGGAGTAACCCAGACCCGCGTTGAACCCGGTTCGCCTTCGCGTGTCAGAAGTTGCAAGATCGCAAGACCTTGAGAAACTCTGGTGTCTAGCAGTGAAGAAACGTGATCGATATGACGTGATCACGTCTGTGTGTCTAAAAGAACTGGTTTTTGTTCAGAAAGTTATTTTAATTCTCTGGACGTAATAATAGGATTTTCATTTTGACATTTAAATGTACTTGAATGGTGATGCCACATTTAATTGTTCCGACTCTATCATACGCAGTGTATTTTTGGGTACGTTGAGAAAACTTCCTGACAGCCTCATATCAGTCATAATCAGGTGATTACTGATTGCGCCTAATTCGATAACGTAAAAAAATTCGGATAGGATAAAACAAGCATAGAAATATATTTTTGGGCGAAAGAAGTAAACGGGTTGTCAAAAACTGGGCAGTAGAGTCGTAACAAATTATTTAAACAAATAGGAAAGGGAAAGTGGAGTGTAGCCGTCTGGGTGGGTCTTAACAGCGAGGTCTTGAGAGCCGATGAAGATGAAGTGAGGTGAATATGCAGCAGCGACGGAATTCAAGGGCGGGAGAAACGGGAGATCCCTGAAAAACTCGTCGACCAGTGACATCGTGCGGTACGATGGGAGTGACCCTGCCGGGAATTGAACCCACTTCGCTTTGGTGGGAAGGAAAGTTAAAGATTATTCCAATGTTTTTGTTAAGGAAATGATATCAACAATGGCCCGGAATGATTTTGGAAAACAGCCAAAATCCGGAATCACGAAGGCCGGACCAGAAAATGCTAGGAAATACAGTGAGCTTATTAAAAGAGAAAAATTCTTGACTTCAATGCAGAACTTGAAATTTCAGAACAGATTATTTCTAAGGTCACATTTTTTTATAACTGGTGTGTGTATTTTTGTATAATCGCAGATTTATGCTCCTAATATTTATACATATGTGGTGTCTATACGGCCTGAACATATCGTTTCATGCAATTTGAGAATGGGCCACAAACGTCAACATTAAAGTAGCAACTATTATATATGTGAATTAATTTTGTGTTTGCAGCAGTATTGATTTTTTAAGTTTTGTTTCAGTGGAAATTCTATGCTTCTTTATCAAGAAATATCTGATACAATTTTGCAGTGTTAAGTACGATTGCAGGCTTTCATCGCTGTCACAAAATAATCGTTTTGGCTTTCGGAGGCGAACCGCGTCGTAGTTGCATTAGAAACTTTTTACTGCGAATACAAATATTGCGTAGACCATCTCCGTAAAATACGCAATTTCACTTCGTGTTCTGAAATATTCGTAGTGTATTATTTGTACCGAAATGTATCGATTTATAAAGATGTTATGCTGGAACAAATGATAGAAACCCAGAAATGGAAAAGGACTGGACATATAGACATCAAATTCACTCCAATCCCACCACGGCGAGCAAATATCGATTCACAACGACGTCAAATTCGGATTCACACTTGTGACAGACGTTATGGTTAACCGATGAGTTTTCTCGGGGTTATCTAGTTTACCCATCTTGGGTAACGACTTCAGCTGTTAAAAGGTTGCCAAGGCTCCCTCAAAAACCTTTCATTGCCCTCGAGTGAAGCATTCTCTTTAAAAAGTGCAATACGTAAACAAACGCTAAACCCCACGATTTGACTGTCCAGGCTTAAAAAAACCGTTATGTAAATAAACCAACTAAGGACGATGGTAGAAAACACATGCAATAATTTTCAAAATGTTGGAGTTACTGTGCGGCTATAGATGACGTCAAAAACTTCATTATTGTGCGACGTAAGGAATTATTGAAAATAATGCTTTCAGCATAAATGTGTATAAAACTGATTTTACCGGTTCTTTAATTTCCATTTACCCCTTTTGTCAACACTTATTAAAGTGCGCCGCTGTCACTCAGGACGTTTTGCGATTACATATTTTCTCGACGACTAAAGTTTCAATTGAAAATTAAAAAGAGTCGCTTTCGTACTACGCGAGAATCGAGATCATAGCTCACTTAATGTGCAGCAGAAGTTTTACCTTAACGCCAACGGCAAAAGTCTCAGATTGAGATAACAAGTTTCGCTGAAAAATAAAGAATTATTTGAGTAATAACCGCCGTCTCGGCTTCCGTGCTGCGGCCGCGTCTTCGTTGTTGCGATGACAGATATTTCACCGCACGTTTCAGTAGCCATCTTGATGAGCTCTTGGCGGCAGTAGTTCACAGGCACTAGGCTCGTGAACTCCTGCCGTCAATAGATCCTGTATATGTCTGGAGAAATGTGCGGCAGAACGTTGCTTACTGCAACCACGAAGATGCAACTACAGCCAGGTAACCATTCACACAATGGTCGCGAAAGCTTGCAATACTATTTTTCTTTTCATAACAAGTTAATAAGCATGCACAGTCCATAAACGTATAAGGTTTTTTTTTTCCCCATGTTTATCTGTTTCTGATCCATTATATTTTTAGTTCAATTTGTACTCCCTTGTAATAGAAAAACGTGGCGACTATTTTTAGTCTGCTCTGTTTCCGGTATACTTTGCCTACGATATTTATTTAATTTCTGGTACGAGAACGCGCGTCATCCAATTTTATGTACGTAATAAATCAAAATTTATCATTTACTTTCAGTTTAACATATCTGTGCATCGGTGGTAACGGGCACTACCTATATTTCACAAAACCGTGGTTTTTACATTGTCTTACTTTATTTTTCGGGTTATTTCCTAGTTTCCAAAGACTATATACTACACGGAATAATATGCGATTTAGCCAGTAGGAAAGGCCACTATGTGCCATTATGGTATCGGGGAAAACACCGCGCTACTATACATTTTCATATTTGTGACATAGTGTCATTTGCCTCCGATGCACAGATATGCTTCTTAAGTAAATATTGCNCAATCTTTTAAAAAGAAACCAATGAAAACCATGTACGATTTCACTTGCGGAAATCCCTTTTGACAGACCCTTGAGAAACAAGCACCAAGGCACCGGTTGCTCGCGGAATCCGGACTCAGGGGTTTAAAGCACGCTCTATATTTGCCTCGTCTGGCGAGAGGGTGAGTTACATCCCATTTACGAGCCCTAGATCGTTTTCCGATGCGCCGCTGTTTATGGCATCTCATTTGATGCCGCGTACTTTTCCGTTTACATGCGGGCCGGTTCCCGCCACACGCCGGTAGCTGACGGTTTGTGAACACACCTCTAATAAACCAACCGCGGAGAAATTACAAATTTAACGTGCTCGGGCTCTTTTCGCCCGCCGTTTCTCGTTATTATTTCAATTAATCTTGCACAGGAAAATAATAATAATAATACGGGAAAGAGTTCCAAATAAATTCTCTAATGGAAACGGAACAGTTTGTGTTCGATATGTGAAAATCAGTACGTAATTTTTTCTTCAGGAAAGGTTGGTATAAATAAGTGTAACTACACGCCGATGTCCCGTCTCGCAAAATTTGTTTACATCCGCGTTAGAACCACTATCATATCCTAGTCTGTGACCCGACCGAGGCAATACCTCAGTGGAAGTTCGTATCGTACCCGTACATGTTTCGCGGCTGTAGCAGGTACTATATTCCCATTTACCCACGTAACTTCCGTTTCTCGTAGCGCTATCTTAGTGGAGAGTTTACCCTAGTCAGTTGCTGTTCAACCGCAGTATAGTATGACGCGGCTGGCTTGCAGAATATTTATCAAGAAAGAGGCGAAAAGCCCCAATTTCTCTACAGCGCACGTGTGTTCCTGTCATAAGAATAGTTTGTTTATACGTGGACAAGGCATTTTATTTAGAATACTTAAAATCAAATAAACGAGGCATTAATGATTCTTAGTTTGATATACGACACAAGTGTGGCCGGCTTCCTTGCCCAAGTGACAGGCATGAGGTTGCGACCATTCAAAATAATGTTTAACGTGAGGAATGAGATGGGAATGGAGAAGCGGCGGAACGAAGACGGTGAAGGAAAAGGGAGCGCCCACAAATAACCATCGTACCCTGGCATTATCCGCCATCCCCCTAACATTTAAATACTCTCCGAATCATTCCTACTTAGGACCAAACAATTAAAGACTACGAAGTTGATAAAAATGACCCTGAAATTACAGATAAGTAGGCCTACTTGAAGAAATCACTATCCAGAAATCCTCGCAAAAATTACTGTCATTGCGTTTTCTTCAAGAACGCACTTTCCTCAAATTTCACAGAACTTTCCGTGGATTTACGGAACCCCACTTCGTAAATTTATGTGTGTTTGTGCATATACATTTAATAAAGAAGAATTTCAAAAATAAAATTAATTTTTGTAAAGCGGTTGTTTCTTACTGTGTGTAAGAAAGAAATTAAATGTTTTAAAAATATTTGATATTGCAGAGAGATTCGAAAACAAAACCACATAATATGTTAGACAACGACTCTTGACTCTCGGCTACCCTTCTCTTGCGATACTGAGAATAATAAGTATGTTATTTGCAGTAAAGTAATGGACGTAAATATTACAGTTTCTAATAATGTCTGTGGTGTAGAAAAGTAAGTAATTGTCACGAGGTGATTTTGCCACTTTTTGACGTCTGAAGAATGATCCTTAAGCGGCAAAAATATCCAAACAGCTGCAGAAACGAAAATTGTATGGTTACAGCAGCAAAAAAACATTAAGAGTAAACTTGGCATTATTACTAATATTTTCCGTATCTATGATGTACGGAAAATGCGTAGATTTTTTTATTTTTTATTTTTGCTACAGAGATAATTTCCGTTTCTCGCTATCACGGAGTGCGTTTATGTTCATTAGCTGTTCATTTCCTAGCAAATTTTTCGTGATCGCAAGCGAATATATAACAGCATGGTTACTAACACTGAGCCAACCGTGGGAAGTGATCCGTAGAATGAATCTCGCCGAAATAAATATCCTGTTTTTCGCTGCGTTTCTCACGAGAAAAATTGCTCCGGAAGACAGACCGCATGATTTTCAAATACCAACAAGGCAAACTATAAAATCGGTTTCTTTGGAAATTTTTAAACTCTTATTCTACATTATAAAGTACGTAAATCTAGGATTAGTGACAGGTGTTTATAAGTATCTATGAGTCTGTTAAAATGCGCGCTGTCGTGTTTTCTACTTTAATAGAAGCATGGTGATTGAACATGTGGAGGGTTCTAAGTGTGGTCCAAAGTATATTTTATTTTTGAATAAATAATAGGATGTACCTTTTTTTTGTTGGACGTTGATATACCTACATACTATTTAGCTATTTTAAGAATACTCTGCTGAAATGAAAAGGGTGTTCTAACTAATTGATGCATAAATGAATCACAGCTTCATACGTGGTCAAAGGGAAAATATGAGGAAAAAAAACAGGCAATGAATCATAATGCAGCCAGAATATTAGAAAGTTTAATTTTGGCATTCGATTTTTATCTGTGCGTGTCGCATGTAAACAGAAGTACGCTAGAATTCGCCAGGGAAGAAGAACATGTTACGAGACTTCCTCTTTACTTCGGATTTAAATGTTTAATAATAGCAGTGTTTACAGCAGTGAAATACTGTTTGTTTTTCCTGTTATAATCCTTCTCAGAAGAAAAAAATATTATAAACACTTGAAGTCATCTGCCGTTTTAAAAAATTGCCATAAATCAAATCATCGCCAGTAATTCATAACACTAAGGGATATTCTTCTTTCTAGACCTAGTATTATATGTTTATGACATGTGAAATATAATTTAATATATGCAGTTTTCAGTAAAAAAGTTATCTTTGAGCGCTTATTTTTTTCTAGAACGGATTTATATATTTAGCAAAAAATATCTGCTGGACGAAATAAGACAACAGCATATGTTCTGTGGAGTAACGAAAAGAGGATTATGTGGGTCTTGACCAGTTATTTATTTCTTTCCAGTGATTTAAATACTGCAAACTAAATGTAAGGAAAAATTCCAAGGAAAAAATTGATATAGTCAATTTGCGATTTCTTCACCCCATTTATGACGTGCTAGTTTGCTGACTAAATATATAATGTTTTATACTTCACTTAAAAAACTACCTTATTTTTGGTTAAATTGAACTTTTACTTTTATTTTATCTATAAATTATAATAGTTCATTTAAAATTAATGTGAATAAAACAGAGACAAAAATAGGTGTGTTGGTAATTGCTAGTAAGAAACAGTTCTTATGCATAATGTTATTACATTGAGTGCGCACGAATTAGATGAGCTGTCCTTTCGGTGTAATTTTCTAGACTTAGTTAAGCTTTGTTTGCGTGAGTCGAAGGAACATCCTGGACGTAGAACTTTAACAAGGCTTCAGAAAAGTTGTAAGCAACCGTGAATAGGATATATTAAATTTTGTTAATATTTTACAATTGCCGAATTTACGTGTAAATTAATGGGTTAAACCATTTAAAAGTTAACAACTTTGGTATATCCAACCCTTCATTGTCTCCCGGCTAAGCCACTGATTATGTTTCCATCGGCACTTAATTAAAAATTTTGTGTCATTAAAAAAGTTTCTCGATATGCATTTCGTGTAGCTACACAGTTGCGTCATAAAATCCGGTCAGACAAAAGTGTAATTTTGTATTGTAAACCTTTGATCATTGTGTACAGAAATAAGTTAGTGATTTGTGATATTTTATGTTTGGAGTACTGCAGGTTGACAGTGACAAGTGTATCGCGAGGAGGTCATCCTGCGACCATAGACGTCAGAGCGAAATTTCCGTCGTGAATTTTTGTCTTTGATGATTAGCTGATATTCATGTGAACGTCTTACAAGAAAATAATCTAAAGGTTTTTTTTTTTTTCAATTAAAAACAAAATATCACTTTATTTGGAATATTCTGAAAATACGTTTCAATTCCACTATGTAAGTAGTTTATGAATAATATTGATGAACTCGGCCGGTTTCTTGCCACAATAATTTGCGTTCAGATTCCACTAGATTCCAGTTCGAAACTCTTTGTTTACAAACGTTGGAGTTTTTTTTTTTCACTGTGAACCGTGACTTATTTACTTCTTCGTAGCGAGTCAGTCCAGTTGTGTGTTTATGCAAAAAAGAACCAACATAATTTTTTTTGTGTGTTGCGTGTTTTACGTAGTTGTTGAAATATTCATTTAGTTTATATTGACTCAATCAACTTTCTTTTCAAAGTTTGGATGCCAAAATACGGTGTAAGAAACAACAAACATTCAAAATTTTAATGTTAAATAACTTTTGAAAAAACTTAGTTATTACTAAAAAAATAATAATTTTCAGAAGTATTAGTATCTAAGCTAGAATAAAAATCAGAAGAAAATGTATAATTATCAGCATAAGAACTTGAGTAAAGGAAAAGTTTTCAGATAAAATATCTCAGATGTGAGTTAGTTCCTTGTTACATAAATCCATCCAATGGATCCTTCAGGAATGAATGAAAAATTTCTTGTCGCAATATCGAAATTGCTCAGTCATGTTGTCAACGTGCCGAACTCGCATTAAAATCATAGTTTTGTCTTCCACCCTTTCCTGTTTGATAAGAAGCAGTTACCATCACTGGCTCTCTCCTAAATCTCTATCACAAGATACACGTACATTTGTTCCCTACAGTGTGTCTATACTGCGTTCGCAGTACCTATTTTCACTCTTTGAATCAAACCTTTGAAAAATCATCCCATTTATGGCGTATTTGCTGGTTCACTAAACATGACATGTATCACCAGCGTTTTGTACAATTTTACTAATATAAAATGGCCTTATTTAAGTTAAATTGATCTTTTAATTATATTTTATCCATAAATTATAAGTTCTTATTTATAGCTAATAGGAATAAAACCGGAAGATAATATGAATGCTGATAATACTTAGTCATAACTATTTACCATGCAAAATATTCTTAAACTGAGAACTGATTGCGCACAAAAGCGATGCGTCGTCCCTATGGTGCATTTTTTTTACCAAATTGGTTAAGGCTTATTTGCACTAGGCTGAGGATAGGTCTGAAAGTAAATCATCAGAAGGTCATCAGAAATGTAGGAAGTAACCATGAATTGTCTTTACCCTACTTGTCCACCCATTACTCTGAGATTTCGGTGAAATATTTCGGGGTTGTTTGGAAAGAGAGAAGTGGGACGGCACACTGTTTATGACCAGGAGTGGGACTTCATATACAGGGAGTATAAAAGAATACCCCAACTTTGAAGATCTATAATGTCAAAACCAAACAACCTACAACATTGATTGACCAATGAAATGAACCGTGGAATCGTGACGTTTGTTTACTACACATCTACGCGATAATCAAACTCGTTCCACGCTCTTGTCAGCATGTCCGGTGTTACGGTTTGGATGGCGTTCGTAACTCTTGGTTTGAGTAGGCAAGGGGGTAGCGAGCTCGCATTCGACACGCCAATGTGAAGGGGACGGTCTGATGTTACCTTTATGGTGCGCCACCCCATTGGCTCCTAGCTTTCGCGGATACCTGAATGAGACGTTGCCGCAACNTAGGCAAGGGGGTAGCGAGCTCGCATTCGACACGCCAATGTGAAGGGGACGGTCTGATGTTACCTTTATGGTGCGCCACCCCATTGGCTCCTAGCTTTCGCGGATACCTGAATGAGACGTTGCCGCAACGCTGGGTTGGTCGAGGAGCAACTGGTGACTAGGCTCTTCATTACTGCCCCCCCCCCCAAAAGCCCGTAGCTTACTAAGTGCAGTTTTTTTCTATGGGGGTACATAAAGGAACNTGTTTGGAAAGAGAGAAGTGGGACGGCACACTGTTTATGACCAGGAGTGGGACTTCATATACAGGGAGTATAAAATAATACCCCAACTTTGAAGATCTATAATGTCAAAACCAAACAACCTACAACATTGATTGACCATTCAAACCGTAACACCGGATATGCTGACAAGAGTGTGGAACGAGTTTGACTATCGCGTAGATGTCGTTCAGGTCGCTCGTGGTGGTCACATTGAACATTTATGAATGTATTGTAAACAAACTTCACGGTTCCACGGTTTATTTGATTGGTCAATCAATTTTGTAGGTTGTTTGTTTTTGATATTATAGACCTTCAAAATTCGGGTATTCTTTTATACTCATCCTGTAAATTATGGACAGAGCAAGAAAAGCATGCTGTTACTGGACGAGAACAGTCTTCCGTAAGAAACGCAAGCTCCTGAAAAATCAACTATACATGCTTATTATTTTTTATTTACGTATTGGTAAACAACTGCTAAACCAAACAGTATACGTTGCAGAAAAGGAACGAGAAACGCAAGTTACTTAGGCCTATTTTACAGGCCATGCAAAATCATGCACGTAACAGACAATTTAAAATTGCTGCTAGAAAAAAATTTAATGAAGTAATATTCTTGAAGATAGCACTGAAGGAGACTTTTTAAAAGCAGTAGCTGATTTTCCGATCAATACTACCTAAAAACCAGCTTGATATCATTTAAGGCGCAGCCACACAAATGCCTGTCGGCACTTGTTAATGTGAATACTTTGACGAGAGAGACATTGAAATATCTTCAATAACACCTGTGGAAACGAATGTAAACAAAATGAAATCTTCTTTTAAAGAACACACTTCCATAATATTATAATCACTCCCAACATTTATTAATGTTGGGTTTTTATCATTATACGAATAACCTTACTAATGGCTGTAATAGTACAAATTTTATCGCAATTTCACGTGGCTTTTCATTAATTTCAACGAGTATAGAATCTCGCATTATTTTGACTTCAGAGGAAAAGTGATACCTGTGTTTTGGTTTTATTTTTCTCGTGCGGAATAACCTACCTGAGTTTGTTGGCGTTGTTCAAAAAACCTCCTGTTTAACTAAGAACGGAGAGGGTGAGACAGGATAACGACACACGCACGGTAAAAACACCCTCGACCAAAAATAATTGGAAAACTTACTGCATGCATTAAGGAGCCCGCTTCCTGAATAATGTTCTGCTTTTGAGGCCGAGAAGCTAGGGGAGCAATAAGGGCGACACTGCCCCGCACTTCGAGTGCCCCATCGCCGATACGCTCAGAGCTCTTTACTGACATGCAGTGTTCTCGTAGTGGTGTTTTTTATTGGCGTAAGATCTGTAGCAAGGTTCAATGAAGGTCCCTAGAGTACTTTTGTATGTATCTGACCCAATTATTTTGAGAAAGAACGCTTTGGAAATGTCGTTTCTAACTCCGTCGGAGTGCTTCGAAATCGTGTTTCAAATGTGCGTGATGTCTTGAACTTGATTTCGACATGCATCGTCCGACGTGCGTTTTATATTCGTAGGAAAGTGCGCTGAGCGCACATCTAANATGTGCGTGATGTCTTGAACTTAATTTCGACATGCATCGTCCGACGTGCGTTTTATATTCGTAGGAAAGTGCGCTGGGCGCACATCTAACAGTTTCTTTAAATAAAATCGAACCTTGATTTCAAACACCTTGCACTGCAGTTCGGGTGCCAGATGAGTGTAAGCTGTTCACGATTAACTCAGCACTTTCGAAAGCCCTGCTAAAGATCTACTTGCGTGCATTTTGGGTATTCTTACACCGTTTCTACAATTAATATTGCATTGGGCCTGCTCACTTTGTTGATGCACCAGTCAAATGAAAATGTGGAATTATTAGAAAATTTAATATTTTACACATGTGCTAATTCTCTCATTTTTTAATAAAAAAAGGGGAAAGCAAAAGAAATCTGTCCATTATTTACAAAAATTTACCTTACTCTTTTAATTCGACGTTTAAGATATGGAACTACTTTTCCTCCATCATTATCAACTTAACTGGGCGTATGCCAGTCAGTGTGACCGTTAAAATACATGCAGGTAGGGGCAGTGACATTTCTCGAAGATTGATTTTAAAAGTGCTCACATAACCGTAAACAGAATTCAGGACGCGTGTCCTTTGTTAGCGAGTTGAGAAATTCAAGTAAAGACAGGGCGGGCGGGAACTTCATTTTCCCCTCGGTCTGGGTTGGTNCTTTGTTAGCGAGTTGAGAAATTCAAGTAAAGACAGGGCGGGCGGGAACTTCATTTTCCCCTCGGTCTGGGTTGGTACTAGCTTAACCAGAGCGGCGAAGGACCGCCGAGCGATCTGCTCATGCAAATGTCGCCGGGCGGCAGCGCGGAGTTTCTTATCCTAGACGCTCGCGTGAGTTATGATCGCCGGCGGACCGTTGTTTGGAACACAATTACAGAGAAACGCCACGCTCATTTCCTGGCCGCTGCCTCGATTAGCAATGCTGATGGCGCACCGCCCTTCATTGATATCGAACCCGAGATGACTTTCACCTTCGCGGGAATTTACCTCTGCTGACCATTTCCGCTGCTTGTCAGCAATGAATTGATTGCGATCTTACATGGAACGAACCGCGATAGTAAAAACGTTTATTACGCTGCTGCTACCGTTGTATTTAATGACACTTTATAAACCGCATCATAAGAAAGCCGAATTTAATCCTTATCTAATTTTACGCCGCTTAAACGAATTCATTCTGCAGCACACCTATTGCGTTGAATTTAAAAGAATGCAAATTAAAACTTTAAGAGGATGTATAAAAATAGGTCCCGAAATAAGTTGATAGCAACGGAAACAATCACAGCTATAAAAAAAACAATATTAATGTAGACTGTGACGCATTATTATTTTAATCAAGTGTCACTAAGGCACTACTTAGAGTTATTATTCCGTTTGAAGTAGGGACATTTACAAGTTGATATATAGAAATGACGATATTATATCAACGATATATCGATACTAAAAGTCGATATATTTCAAAGGTATTTTATCGAAATCAAAATCTTTTTCCAGGTATCGGTGAAAATATTTTAAAAATACTCCTTTAATAAGCTCTGTTTTGAATACAAAAATTGAATTAAATAATTACTATGTTTGTTTTGGTGACATGCACCGAGGATAGGCGCCACATCTTCCTGCAATGCCTTGTGTCCTCAATGTGTAATATTCCAAGCATTTTTACATTTAGCAAGACCTTAAATACATAAAATATCGAATTCCGATGTATCGAAAATCGATATTTTTCCTTCGATATACTTTTATAAATAACCAATATAAATAATTTTGATATTTATTTCCGATATCACCATCCCCAGTTTGAGGCTCAGAAGCGCGGGAGCGATAAGGGCGAGACTAACGCCCACATCGTGTGCGGCATCATCTCTACGAGCAAGGCTCTGAACCGGCGTGCTGTGTTTTCGTCGCATTGTGTGTGCCTATGGGACCTTAAGTGGTGTTCCTATCATTTTATTTTTGGGAAGTCTGTAGCATGGTTCAATACAGGCTCGTATCTTAGCTCTGCTCGCATGCGGATGGTATGTTTTATGAAGCAGCTTTCTCTAAAAACAAGTTTTACAGATGTTGCAGGGCTCCAAAATAATATTCATATCATGCATGATATCTTGGAAGTACCATTCCATCCTCGTATGAAGCATATTTTATTTTCGTAGGTACACATATTAGGGACACGTTAATAGTTTCGGTGTAAAAAGCTTTTCTCGAACATGTCGCAACGCAGTTGATGCACCAGGTAGGCAACCAACTTAATCAAGGTTTTTAATTCGTATTACTAATCCAAGCTATACACTTAAATGGCCTCTTCTTGCTGACGACCGCAATGCCTCACACAGGCAGAAGAAGTTTGCTTATTTGCCTGAATAACACGAGATAGAAGGGCAAGCAGGAAACTGATGCAAATAATGTGGATACGCAAAAAAAAAAAAAAAAAAAAAAAAAAACGGAAAAACGAATTTGACTATGTTGTCGAGCGTAAAAATAAAATTATCCAGAGTTTCTTTGTTTGGTTATCAAGGAAACAGCTGTATTTAGTAGCCGAAATATAATAACGACTTTGTTACTACCTTAAAAAATTTTTCGCAAGCAAATTACAACTTGTACTATATTTAATCTAGCACATAAGCACTATAAAATAGCAAAAATCAAGGAAAACCGACAGGAAATATGGGAAGACTAACTTTAATTCAATGGCTTATTTATTAACAAACAACTACACAAACAAAACTACCACAAGTGTAGAAAGGTTTTGAGTAGAAATGGGCAAAAAAATATCCTTCCTCTGCACGAATTAATGTACGATCATTGTCAAAAAACCTGTTGATGACTTTAATGGCAAAATCGAGTTCTCTCTAGGATTTTGAGGTGTGGCCGATAATCCTTATTCACTGAATAATCACAACTTCGAAGTAACCGTCATCAAGAAAGGTTCCCTTAGTTTGACAACTGTAACGTTTGCAGAAACGTAACTACAAGATAATTTGCCAAATCTTTGAAGCCAGACATAATTACTAATAAATTTTGGTAACCACTGAGAAAAAATAAGTTTTACTAGTTAGTACGTAAATGGAATAAAAATTGTGGGTTTCTGAAATATTTTCAGTCAAATATTTTCAATTTCACAATGAAAAATATATTTTCTTAGACGTATTTGGCTGTAAAAAGTAACGACCGACTACGTAAACATGCAAATTGTCTATCCACATCAAATATTGGCAGTTAAGCATAATGTACTCTAACCATTAAACTCCGCGGAAACAAGTGATGCCCTTGATGTTCATTTAATGTTTAAGTTTAGTAGCAATGGCAATTCATATTCAGATGCTCTTGAATATATTATAGTTGCATTAAATCCTGGTTATAGGAAGTGTAAAAACTTCTCACAAAAACCTACTTGCATAAACTGTGTCCTATGCTCTGCATTTCAAGAGGCTATAATGAAATTTCTTAAAACTTATTTGCTATAATATTTTTCTTTCGTCTCAGCACCACCGTTCAACCTGCCTATACTGTTTATTGTGATACAAGGAATAATAAGAGAATGTTTTTATTTTCCATGTGTCCTTATATCTTAATTCCGCTCACTACTTTTTATTGTCTTTGATAATGTTGCAATATTTCCACACAATCAAAAGTCCTAAATTAAAAAAAAACGCTCATTGTAAATATAAGCAAAAATTTACCATCATTCAAATTCTTTCACCTATCACTCGTTTTGACGAACTATCAAACAAAAACACTGTAATTAATAACGAAAAACCAACTTCATTTAATTTTTGTGTAAGTTTCCTTTAAAAATGGCAGTGTTTAAATACCTTATACACAATTCAGAAATTTTAATTATATAAAGTGTTACCGGTATTCCAATTCTTACCATACACGAGGCACACATCTAGCCGGTACTCCAGTTCCTGCCATACACGAGGCACACATCTAGCTGGTACTACGGTTCTTGCCATACATGAGGCACACATCCAACCAGTACACCAGTTCTTGCCATACACGGGGCACACATCTAGCAGGTACTTAAATCCTTGCCATACACCAGGCACACATCTAGCCGGTACTCCAGTTCTTGCCATGCACGAGGCACACATCCAGGCGGTACTCCATTTCTTGCCATACACGAGGCACACATAAAGCCGGTACTCCAGTTCTTGCCATACACAAAGTACACATGTCTAGCCGGTTTTCCAGTCCTTGCCATACACGAGGTACACATCCAGCTGGTACTCCAGTTCTTGCCATACATGGGGCACACATCTAGCCGGTACTTAAGTCCTTGCCATACACCAGGCACATATCTAGCCGGTACTCCAGTTCTTGCCATACACGAGGCACACATCCAGCTGGTACTCCAGTTCTTGCCATACACGAGGTACACATCTAGCCGGTACTACAGTTCTTGCCATACACAATGTACACATCTAGCCGTTACTCCAGTTCTTGCCATACACGAGCCACACATCTAGCTGGTACTCCAGTTCTTGCCATACATGGGGCACACATCCAGCCGGTACTCCAGTTATTGCCATAAACGAGACACACATCTAGCCGGTTTTCCAGTGCATGCCATACACGAGGCACACATTCAGCCAGTACTCCAGTCCTTGCCATACACGAGGTACACATCTAGCCGGTACTCCAGTTCTTGCCATACACAATGTACACATCTAGCCGGTACTCCAGTTCTTGCCATACACGAGGCACACATCCAGCCGGTACTCCAGTTCTTGCCATACACGAGGTACACATCTAGCCGGTACTACAGTTCTTGCCATACACAATGTACACATCTAGCCGTTACTCCAGTTCTTGCCATACACGAGCCACACATCTAGCTGGTACTCCAGTTCTTGCCATACATGGGGCACACATCCAGCCGGTACTCCAGTTATTGCCATAAACGAGACACACATCTAGCCGGTTTTCCAGTGCATGCCATACACGAGGCACACATTCAGCCAGTACTCCAGTCCTTGCCATACACGAGGTACACATCTAGCCGGTACTCCAGTTCTTGCCATACACAATGTACACATCTAGCCGGTACTCCAGTTCTTGCCATGCACGAGGCACACATTCAGCCGGTACTCCAGTTCTTGCCATACACGAAGTACACACGTCTAGCCGGTTTTACAGTCCTTGCCATACACGAGGCCCTCATCTAGCCGCTACTCCAGTCCTTGCCATACACGAGGTACACATCTATCCGGTACTCCAGTTCTTGCCATACACGAGGCACACAAATAGCCGGTACTCCAGTTCATGTCATACACGAGGCACACTTCTAGCCGGTACTCTAGTTTTTGCCATACACGAGGAACACATCTAGCCGGTACTCCATTCCTTGCGATACACGTGGCACACATCTTGCCGGTACTCCAGTCCTTGCCATACACGAGGCACACATCTAGCTGGTACTCCGGTTCTTGCCATACACGAGGTACACATCTAGACGGTACTCCAGTTCTTGCCATACACAATGTACAAATCTAGCCAGTTCTCCAGTTCTTGCCATACACGAGGCACACATCCAGCCGGTACTCCAGTTCTTGCCATACAGGAGGCACACATCCAGCCAGTACTCCAGTTCTTGCCATACACAATGTACACATCTAGCCGGTACTCCAGTTCTTGCCATACACGAGGCACACATCTAGCTGGTACTCCAGTTCTTGCCATACATGGGGCACACATCTTGCCGCTAATCCAGTCCTTGCCATACACGAGGCACCCATCCAACCAGTACTCCAGTTCTTGCCATACACGAGGCACACATTCAGCTGGTACTCCAGTTCTTGCCATACAAGAGGCACACATCCAACCAGTACTCCAGTTCTTGCCATACACGGGGCACACATCTAGCCGGTACTTATGTCCTTGCCATACACCAGGCACACATCTAGCTAATACTTCAGTTCTTGCCATACATGGGGCACACATCCAGCCGGTACTCCAGTCCTTGCCATACACGGGGTACGTATCTAGCCAGTACTCCAGTTATTGCCATACACGAGGTACACATCTAGCCGGTACTCCAGTTCTTGCCATACACGAGGAACACATCTAGCCGGTACTCCAATCCTTGCGATACACGTGGCACACATCTTGCTGGTACTCCAGTTCTTGCCATACACGAGGCACACAAATAGCCGGTACTCCAGTTCATGTCATACACGAGGCACACATCTAGCCGGTACTCCAGTTTTTGCCATACACGAGGCACCCATCCAACCAGTACTCCAGTTCTTGCCATGCACGAGGCACACATCCAGCCGGTACTCCAGTTCTTGCCATACACGAGGCACACATTTAGCCGTTTCTCCAGTTCTTGCCATAGACGAAGTACACACGTCTAGCCGGTTTTCCAGTCCTTGCCATACACGAGGTACACATCCAGCCGGTACTCTAGTTCTTGCCATACATGGGGCACACATCTAGCCGCCGGTACTTAAGTCCTTGCCATACACCAGGCACACATCTAGCCGGTATGGTCCATACGGTATAAGAAGGCCACTTTCTGACAGTCAGTGAGTGGCAACTTAACGTTTACGAAAAAACAAAGTGCCATTTACAAAATCCTGCATCAGCTGATGCACGGACGAACAAAAGTTAAAATTACGTTGGCTATTCTGAGTGCACTGCCAATGCATATCACTAAAGCAGAAAATACGCGGGTAAGAAAGAGTTCTTACATTTATTAATGCATTTTATTTTACAAGGACACAAACAGTGGTTGTTAGTGTTAAAAACTAAACTTCGTGATAATGTAGTTATGTGTAGGTGTTCAAAATGAAATGTACACTAGAACGATACGACGCGGAAAGGTTTTCCGAAGTTGTGCTAACTTCAGAAAGTTTTTTCACGTCGTATCATCCCTCTCCAACCTCGCTTTCAACACGTCCTTGATATTACTTTGAAAAGCATATAGAAATATTGCATAATATTGTTGAATTATTTTTCTATTAATTTGACGAAACGACACGAATTAGAAATATATTTCCAGCCCGTAATCTAAGAACAATCAACTTAAAATAATACGCTATCTGTCATCCAAAAACAGCTTCTCAAACTTCGCCGTGACGCGCTGTGCGCGTGATCTCTCGGATATTATGCGAGGTATTACCAGCCAGAAATGAACCTCTTTTTTGCGCGATATATAACGCATTTACAAACAAATGCCAATAGTTATGTTTTTCCACGAGCTCTGCATAATTTTTAAAGTAACATATATTTCATGTAAAATGATTTGGAGTAAAATTCATTTATATTCGGCCGGTAATCGTTCGTCTACGTAAATTATACGCCATATTGTTCTCATGAAACACATTTCCTTGTTTGTAGAAAGTGAGACTCGTGAATAGTTTTTAAGCAATTCTAATGTTATTCCACGTCACATATTTCCAAATTGAATATATTAGCTATAACGTCCAAAGCGTGATAATATATACAACAGACCGTCTCGCAAATTTTAACCCAAATTCACTATCTCGGACAAATTAAAAAAGAGTTAGCAAATATTTAATTATTTACAACATTTTATATTTTTACTTGTATAACCTACTTATTTTTTTAGACAGATGTCAGTCTTAAAGTATCTTAAAATTTGTTTAGCATAACAGTACAATGGCAAGTGGATTAGCTGACAGCGTGTTGATAAAAAATACAGCCCCGACTTGACGGACCAGCTGATGGCAGAAGGATACATAGTCACATGTAGTCAGACGTAAACAGTGGCGCTACTTTCGCAGACCTGTCAGAAAACGGCCTTCTTATACAGTCTGGACTATACTCCAGTTCTTGCCATGCACGAGGCACACATCCAGCCGGTACTCAAGTTCTTGCCATACACGAGGTACACATCTAGCCGGTACTCCAGTTCTTGCCATACACAATGTAAACATCTAGCCGGTACTCAAGTTCTTGCCATACACGAGGTACACATCTAGCCGGTACTCCAGTTCTTGCCATACACAATGTAAACATCTAGCCGGTACTCAAGTTCTTGCCATACACGAGGCACACATCCAGCCGGTTCTCCAGTTCTTGCCATACACGAGGTACACATCTAGCCGGTACTCCAGTTCTTGCCATACACGAGGCACACATCCAGCCGGTACTCCAGTTCTTGCCATAAACGAGGTTCACATCTAGCCGGTACTCCAGTTCTTGCCATACACGAGGTACACATCTAGCTGGTACTCCGGTTCTTGCCATACACGAGGCACACATCCAGCCGGTACTCCAGTTATTGCCATACACGAGGCACACATCCAGCCGGCACTCCAGTTCTTGCCATACACGAGGTACACATCCAGCCGGTACTCCAGTCCTTGCCATACACGAGGCACACATCTAGTTGGTACTCCGGTTCTTGCCATACACGAAGCACACATCCAGCCGGTACTCCAGTTCTTGCCATGCACGAGGTACACATCCAGCCGGTACTCCAGTTCTTGCCATACACGAGGTACACATCTAGCCGGTACTCCAGTTCTTACCATACACGAGGCACACATCTAGCTGGTACTCCAGTTCTTTCCATACACGAGGTACACATCTAGTCGGTACTCGAGTTCTTGCCATACACAATGTACACATCTTGCCGGTACTCCAGTTCCTGCCATACACGAGGTACACATCTAGCCGGTACTCCAGTTCTTGCCATACACAATGTACACATCTAGCCGGTACTCCAGTTCTTGCCATACACAAGATACACATCTAGCCAGTACTCCAGTTCTTGCCATACACGAGGCACACATCTAGCTGGTACTCCAGTTCTTGCCATACACGAGGTACACATCTAGCCGGTACTCCAGTTCTTGCCATACACAAGATACACATCTAGCCAGTACTCCAGTTCTTGCCATACACGAGGCACACATCTAGCTGGTACTCCAGTTCTTGCCATACACGAGGTACACATCTAGCCGGTACTCCAGTTCTTGCCACACACAATGTGCACATCTAGTCGGTACTCCAGTTCTTGCCATACACGAGGTACACATCTAGCCGTTACTCCAGTTCTTGCCATACACAATGTACACATCTAGCCAGTACTCCAGTCCTTGCCATACACGACGACGATAATCACCATGAACACGCGTCATAGGTTCGAATTAAGCACGTCAAAGAACATGTTGAACCTTCCTGTGCACCTTCAACATACTGTCTGTTTGAATGGCATGGCCTCACATAGCGTGACGTCACCGTCACGTGATTACCTGTGCGCGCATTACGAGTCTTATCCACACACGTGGCACTCTTTGCATTACTCTTCGATGCGGTATGTGTTTCACAGCTTTACTTTGTTTTATATGGGCACTGTAGGCATCGGAAACTCTACCAAGGCTTTACGAACATACTATATATTAATTAAGCAGAAACGGATGAGAACTCGTATGCTAACAGTGCGTTTTTCGTGACTCTGAGGTGAGGTAAATGAGGAGTAAGGATTGGCTTTAATTCCACCTCAAGTACTGTGTAACCCATATGACAACAGATTTTCGTTGTGAAACTCTGAGTAAATTACCAACGAACTTAAATTTCATAAGACATAGGCATAGGAAAAGAGAATATTCTTTGTAGATTATACGCGAGAACGAAAATAACACATGCATCAAACATTGCGTTTACTATTTGAGTTATATAAGAATGATTACGTCTGTAGTTGGTATTACAAAGTTTACTGACGAATAGACAACCGCAAGAAGTGTTTGACGGACTTGACTAGGGAATGATGAACACAAACCCAGTAGGGCTGTGCATTATCCAATTTTCAATATTGTTGCGAAACATGCCGACCATAGCAGTGTTGGTGTGCTATATCGATCCCCAAAGTACTAAAAATCAATGGCGGTTATCGAAAAAAAATCATTTATACTAATGTCACAAATATCGGTTATATTATTATCGCAGACATTGCATATTGTCAATATCACATATTGCTAATATCGCGATATGGGATATCGTTGCCCTCGTAATTAAATATCTTAAATTCATTTTTTAAGGCTGCTTGTTATTCTAACAAAAAAAAATGGACTACGAAAAGCTCGTTATCCCCAGAGATGTTTAAAAACCATCTACAAACACAAATCAGAAACCTTGTAAATCCGCAATGAGATTTTAAACAGCGGAGAACTCGTACATCCACTTCTTATTTATAATGACAAATTATCTTCATATCTGTGGTAAATAACATATTTGTTTAAATTATTAACAAAAATCTTGTTTTAGAAATATGAAATTGCTTTCGAAAACAAGTTATAACGTTTGTTGTCTGTCCTGTAAAACGCCTGATTTTGAAGTTACAAATATTTCTCACGGGGGTAACGATATATTGCTCCATGGTGTTAGATCATATCACAGTTGCGATATCCAGAAATATTGTTTCGTGATCGATACACGGGCGGCGAAACTCACCCGATGCTTGTCGATGTGCATGATCCTGAGGTTGGGGTCGAAGAGCAGCTTGTTCGGCTCCAGGTTCACGGGCGACTGGCGCCTCCCCTTGTTGCACAAGCTCCACTCGGGGTTGATGAGCCCCCAGAAGGCCGGACCTGCCAACACAACACACACGCACGTTTCACAACTGCTGAAGTGGAATTAATAAATCGTCTTATTGCTACTGGCTGTTCATGCTAAACTGAGCACTTTTGAAAGCCCTGCTAAAAATCTACTCGTGTGCACATTGTGTATCCTTTCGCCGTATGTAAAATTAACACTGCCATGGGCCTGATTACCTTATTCAGGCGTCGGTCAGATTCAACTGTAAAATTATTATAAAAGTAAATATTTGCCAAAGTTTGCTATCTCATACACTTCCATGAATTAAAAAAAAATTAAAAGCAAAATAAATAATTTCTGTACTCGCAAATTTTTACCTAAAAATTTTAATTCGACGTTAAGACATGGAATTACTTTTCTGCCACCGTTGCCAACTTCACCGGATTCATGCCAGTCAGTGTGCTCGTAGGGGTAGTGACATTTTTCAAAGGTTGATTTCAAAAGTGCTCAGTTGACAGTGAACAAATTTTAGTATAGAAGTCATGTCTTAGTGGCCGTGTTACCGACATTAGTGTTTTTAAAGTGTCAACAATATTTAGCAGCCGTGTGAGTGGCAGTAACAATCGTGCAAATGGCAGTGGTTGTGGCAGCTGTGATGGCGAAAATGAATATCAACTTGTGGTTGTTCCCACCTGTATGAGAGGAGGCTGGCGCTAATCTCAGCCGGCTGTGCTACCTGAGGGACAAATCAGCTGTCCCAGCCTGCCCGAAGAATGGCTTGAGTGAAACTGTGTGGGGGAGTAGGCGAAGCGGAATGAACACACGTACGAGGAAACGGGAAAGCCCCGAGAAAACCCACATACCACGGCAGTGTTCGCCAAATCCCCACATGAGAAATTTCCCGTCCGAAAATCTCCCCGCCCACCGGGGCAGAAAACTAGACTACCCAAAGACGACTGAGAGAGAAATACACAGTTCGGTTATATAATATATGTTCACTACAGCTAATCATGACTTTTCAGTATATATTTTCAAGTCATCGTCTGAGTTTTCTGCGAAGCTATAGATCAGAAATGGCTCATGTCCAAAATAATAATTTTTCCATTTTGTAATTTTTGCATGCAAAAAAGTGGCGAATGTTGCCATTAGTCTGTGGGTTTTCTCGGTGTACTCACGTTTCCCATCACTTCATTCTCAGCTTCACCACACTTCATCCCCATCGGAGCTTACGATCTCATCTTCTAACTGCCACCCAAATGTATATCACTCTTCTAGGAACATGATGTACATCCTGAAGTTGCATGAGAGCTGGAATATTGCTGTTGCTTGATCCGCTAGATAGAAATATCAAGTGCTGTAACTACGATTTACTTTTGCTGTCTTCAGCGTTTGACACATCCAATCACGGTTATGTAAGACATTACCAGCAAATTAATTCGTTTTAAATTTGTGGCTTTAAGAAATTCAAAGATATACACATTTGACACGAATGTCGGTTTGTAGGTAAAGGCCTGATAAAAATATCAACTTAAAAAAGGAATTCCTTGCAACACATATCTCGTTATAACGCCAGAATATTCACAATGACGTATTTTCGTGGCCTACTTGTGTGCTACAATTCAACCCGACAAATTGATTTATTGCGGTGGTTTTTTTTGTCATGCTAAATAATTATTGTACAAACATGTCAGAAGTTGACCTCAAATTTTGAAGTATTAAAAGCCGTNTTTCAACCCGACAAATTGATTTATTGCGGTGGTTTTTTTTTGTCATGCTAAATAATTATTGTACAAACATGTCAGAAGTTGACCTCAAATTTTGAAGTATTAAAAGCCGTGTTACGTAGAATAGGAACGTATATTTAACAATTTTGTAAATATTTTATTTCAAGGGCTTTACTGAAATTGTTATTTTCTATACAACATCAGGTTATGTAGATATACGAGACAGGAGACTTGTAAAAAATTGCCAACGGTAACAGTTTATCAAAATGTCAAAATAATAACATTTACTATCCAAGTTCATTGAAATGACAAGCTGTCACGTCGGCAGAGTATTCAAATATGTGTGTGGATTTGGTTAAAAAATTTTCCCCCGTTCAAAACATTTTAAGAATAAAAGTAGAACAAATAAAAAACACACATGACAGCGAGTTTCGCCGGTTTTATTTGCGTAAACAAAATCACCATATTCTGCAATTAAAAATTACGTTTATCTTTTTTCAACCCTCTCTTTGTATTTCAATACTATCAGCAGCGTTAATAACGCTTCTGAAATGTCAGCCAGTTTTAGTAAGAGCTTCCGCCCGGAGGTGCTAAAATAGGAACCTCGGGCGTCGGGACAAATTGCGGCATCCGGGAGGACAGGAGCTAAATCATCACCGCTGTCAAGCAGGCGCTACTTGCAACCCCCCGCGAGGGAGGAACCAGGATTTCCAGGAAGGGTTGCGCCCCGCTTAGCTGACCAATGCGCCAACGGGGCTCGATTTTTTTTCTAAATAAAGGCCAATGGGTAGTGAAAAGGGACGAGGAGCGAGGCAAAATTTAAAGGACTTCACAGGGTGACAGACTGACAAGAGAGAAGCATAGTGGCCGATAAAGGGACATGATAGAGGAGGGAGAATGAAGAAGGGGATGGAGGGGGCGAAAGAGAGAGGGAGCGATGGGGAAGCCATCCAGCATCGCCCGACCGTGAAGTGGGTTGCATACATCACGGCGTAGGTCCATGACGGACGAGTCGTGGGATAAAACACCTC
Source organism: Clitarchus hookeri (assembly GCA_002778355.1). NCBI lineage: Eukaryota > Metazoa > Arthropoda > Insecta > Phasmatodea > Phasmatidae > Clitarchus > Clitarchus hookeri. The sequence goes on from NQII01003590.1 coordinate 283,501, forward strand.
TAGGGGGTGGGGATTTCACGCGTCGTGGGTCTCCTCACAAAAAAAAATAAAACATGCCCCGGCGCGTTTAGATTGGGAGGGGGGGTATGGGGGGTCTACCCTCTCCGCGGCTGCGCCTACGATTCATGCGATCAACGCGAAGGCCTTATCTGTCACCGGCTGGGTAAACCGACCGGAACCGGGCATTAATCCGCGTCCTTCCAGGCTTCACGACCACCCCCTAGCCCGTCCAACACTTTTCCCCACCGCGGAGACACCTTGCTACCCTCGACCAGCCTACGGCGCGAAACTAACGAGCAAGGTCGTTTATTTATGTGTGTGCGAACTGTCTCTTTTGCAAGTTACTGGCACTGCTAATTCTGTAATTAGTTGAACGTCTAAAAATTATATAAACCTGCAATGTGCAGCTCGGTTAGAAGCAATTGCGAATTACATTTTNTAATTAGTTGAACGTCTAAAAATTATATAAACCTGCAATGTGCAGCTCGGTTAGAAGCAATTGCGAATTACATTTTAATAGAAGCTACTCAGCCGGCGTTAAGAAAGCGTGTCCTGATTTATGACGTCGTCAACCCTGTTAATGTAAAAACAGTAAGCGTTCTAGGAAAAAAAATAATTTCATTTATATTCCAAGTCTACTTTAGTGCTTCGTACATGAAAAAAACGCTGAACAAGCCGATTGCATTGAACGGACACTTCAAAATCCAAAATGTGTAAAAAAATTACACTTTTTGTTTACAAATGTTTTGCAATTTAACGTTTCAAGATTTATGTTTTGTGGTTTTAATGAGTTTCTTCCCCATCCATGAGTGCCACTCACATATTTCCTTTGGCAAGAGACAACTCGGATTTGTTAGCAACATCAAACGGTGCTTTGTGGTCTCTAACATTGAGATATAATTTCACATTTGTGGAGGGTGATATGTGGGACCAGTATAAATTTGGTACGGATTTTGTGAACTTAACAAAAATGTTTTCTTGAACAAGTAAGGTTGGCTGAGCGAGCCTACATTCCATACCTTATGTTCACCTTTCGATTCCTAGCTACAATATCCTGATATTACTTTCGAAGGCCCATTCTCTTGTTAACTTTCCTACAGACACTACCGCAGTCTCAGATTTTTGCTAGGTTTCCCGTTCAACGTATTCTACGGACACGACGTTATTTTATAGCGCCAGCCGTATTTCGTGAATTTTGCATTCTGTTGGTAGTTTGAAGTGACTGAACTAGAACAATGGAGGTTTGGCTGGTTAATTATAAGCCAACCCCACCACCTTTCAAGTGATTTCGACATTAGCGTGAGAAACAGGCTTATCAGCCATATTATATATAGCATTGCTGTATAGTATCATCTCGTAGTTCTGTTGTATGATCTCCACTCGCGTTTCACTATTTTTTTTATCTCTTTTCAAGAAAAAATTTAAGGCAAACACCAGAAACTATTTCTCACTGGTTTATTTTACCATGTTTTCATTCCAGTTTTACACAGAAATTTTTTGGACGGGTATAATTTCTGTGGCATGGTTCAGTCAGTTAATTTTATTACATTGTTACTACCCAACAGCCATTATAAATTTTTTTTATTATATTGTACAATACACAATTCTTTAAATATGTTACTTTTCTTTTGCCCGTTCTGGCGATCCTGGTTTTCTAGAAAACAGGGTAGGGACCAAAATGTGACCAAGTATTTTTCGTAAAACAGGAAGTTATATTACATCGGAAACCACGTTATTGCAGTCACAAAAATAATAATGACAGCAGAGAAACACTGACGAGTCTAAAAAAATTATAATAATTCGTCCTTTATAACTTTTCATCACCTATATCAGACAAAGATAGAAGCCATATGGGCACGCTAAAAATCAAACAACATACACAGCGATGAAATCGCAAACATAACTAGCATTTATTTGCAATGTATCACGATATGATGATTACCATACATTTATTCAAAGATTTCGAAACTGATGGATTGGCGGCGCAAATAACACTATTGAGAAAGGCCTTCTTGGTCGTAATCCAATCCAGAAAGACGCATACCTTTACCAGATAAGACCCACAATATGCCCCGTCCACGTGTATTGCTGTAGTTCCAAGCTGCTGCAGCTAAAAAAAAATTACAACCACGTTGGTGAGTTCGAGTGTAATCATCAGTCTGACTTGAAACGGTTTAATTACACGGAATGTTTATGTAGTTGTTAAACCATCTGCACATATAGTTATCTATACAGCGTTCATAAAACATGTTAACTTCATTTAAAGGCCTAATAATTAACAAATCCACTCGTGATCTGCCTCCAAATTTCGTCTACGGAAACGAGTAGGTTGAATACTACAACGTTACGGAAGTATCCTCGCAATCTTGGGTTTACGTATTTTACTCCATAACTTAATTTTTGGAGTCGATATTAAAAAACCAAGCTAGCCATGGCACAGGGAAAATCTAAACAGTTATTTCGAGATCCAACTTATTTTTCTTACGTCACTAGTTTCACATGCATAACCGTAATAAAATAGTGCATTATTATTTAATAATGTCAATCCTGTGAGGGAATAAACCGCATAATTGAAATCGTAAAAATTCCAAAAAAAAAAAAAATTGTTAGGTAGTCTACTATGTTATGTCTAGTTTTGATTTTTTTTATGTCAGGTCATAAATGTTTATTACGAAGATTTGTAGGAAAAATCGGAAATGGAATGGGCACTACCGAGTTAATTAAGGGTTACAACAATGTCCCACGTACTGGTATACTAGGGAATTTTGTAATATTTTGCTCGTTATTTTCGTATCCTAGAGCTCGAAGTCGTTGCTTACGGACGAACTGATTCCAAGTCAAAAATTCGTGGATGCCGTTTCTGTGGAAGCTGTTTCCATTTGTGAGGGTGGGTTCAGTTTGGTATGCAATTAACTTTCGTTACCGCGCTCCACCACGCCGAAAGGTACAAAAGCGCAGCCGTTAATGAGCGCAAGAGAAATTAATGAAAAAAAATCATGACATTCAAATAATGAAAATATGGACCTGTCGCGGCGACTGATTGTCACGACCGCTGGCTGAAAATGATCTACTTCTAAATGATCTACTTCTACCTTGCCCACGACTACTCCTCGACTGCTGAACGTTGCCGCCCGTCATGATAACACTGCAGATTTTAGATGTGCCCGTTTGCAACCGCTTAGGCGGGAAGACAAAGAGTTCTACTCGATTTCTTCACTGCTAGCACGAGAGAAACTTCAAAAGGCTGGCCTTCGTATCTTTCGCGAAAGTGGTCGTTTCTAAAGCCCCGCCTTGAAGCCCGCCACGCACGGAACGATTTTCCTTACGATATCGCGTGCGCGGAGTCGTCCTTGTTGCTGGGCGTGCTCGTCCACTGGAAATGTCGCTGCCTGCGTGCAGTTTCGCCGGCTGGTCTACTATTTTTTCTGTTATTGGGACGGTGCTGCTCTTTGCTACGTGTTTCTTTGCTGGTTTCCTCAGCCCACGAGAGACAGGGAACGTGTCACGTGGCTTTATTTACACGGCAACGTGGTCGTTTCGGCGGTATTTCAGTAAGCTGTGGACACGGGAAAGTTTCAATAGATGCATAGAAAAAACACGCTTGTAATATAGTTTTGAGGTTGTCTGTGTACTCGCCGTGATTCTTCTAAAAGCATTGCCAGCTAACTCCAATTTTCGACCCTTCGTGCCAACCAGTCTCTTGTCCACGGTCGTTTATTTCGTCTAGATTTTTTATTTCCGTGATCCGAAACCGAAAGAAGTGTAGTTACAGCAACCCCTCTTCGGTGCACAGAGTTCATCGTTTATTATTTTCGCCAGCTGTCGAAAATTGTAATGGCTGCTGGCGTTACTAGTTTGATAGAGTAGCGCGCAAGGAAACCCATACTGTGTGCGGCAAAACCAGTGACGGACCCGCGTGTAATCAAGATACATAGCTCTTTACTTAGCTCTCAAATAATATCTTAGCGCAAGTCATAGGAAATATCGTCCCATGTGCGCTGAGCTCAAGGTATAATTTTCTGTCAATACAAATATATATATATATATTTATATATAATTTTATTGATTACCGAGTTTCAGATGACTTTATTCAAGCGCTGATAAACTGTAACTCTGAAATTGTTATGGTTGTTAACATGTTATTATCATCTTATTATTCTAACTGCTCCTCGTATAAAACACGAAGAAAATCGGATTTAATTAAACTGATTGTCTAAAAATTTAAAGGTCGCGTGTGAAATAACGACAGTGAGATGTGAAGATACTATGTATTCTAACATTACTGGCTACTTTACTAGGAGCATTCCTATCAGCGCGCCCTTCAAATCAAATACACGGAAATTAAGGGAATTGATTCGATTTCTTTTAACTACAAAACTGCTCACTTTACCGAGAAAAGGATCTAAAAATATTTACACATTTTTTAAAAATGTTTGATTGATGTTCAGTAGGATATAGGTTTACGGATACTAATTAAACATTTTATTCTATTACTTTATGATGTGCCTGTAAATGGAATAACAAGTAATTTATATTAAAGGAAGGATTAGTAACAAACAGTCTAAAACACCCACATTTCCATAGGCATTGTAAAAGGAGCCCATCAATAAAAAGTTGTATAGTAGCACTTACTTAATATTGTAGGAAAAACGTGTCACGATGTGTTTAGAAACGAAATCCAAGAGTTACACATATTCTATATAGAGCATATAAAAATTAAAGTTTTTATGTAAGTAAATATATATGTTTGTTGTCTATACAATTCTACATCGTTTGAAGGATTTGGATCAAATTTGGTAGGCATGCCCTTCAATACCAGTTACTATGGAGGTTAAAATTGTCTACGGTCCCACATTGGGCTCGAAACCCAAAAAACGTGGTCGTGTATCTCTCATTCACGACTTCCATTCCTTCCCGACGCTAAATTCAATTATCAGTTAAGTGCTGTCCTCTAGGAAACTCACTCGCTGGCATATTTCGTGATTTTCAAGTTATAAAATCGTTATGTACATCTATCTGTATTGTGAAATTTAATTAATTTACAATTAACGTAATTATGCCTACGAAATAAAACAGAAAATAGGCTACTTCAACCTTAGCTACAATGTAACACTCAAAATTAAAGCACGACAGATTAATTTTTTTTCATTCTTAAACAAAATGGTCTTTTTATGGTATGAATCCAGCAAATGTAGTCTACTGCAACTGCAACGTTCATTTAAAATTTGAGCACGATACATTCAGTTTGTTCTTCATCCTTAAACAAAATGGCAGCTTTCTCGTGTGTTACAAAATTGATTTGTCATTATTACATTGTTGAGTTTTACTTTTGTTGACATGTTGATACCTGCCAAATGCTGAAGTTTGGAAGTAGGTATTGACTCTGCTCTGCGGCGTGAGGCGCCAGCACTTGATGCTAGCCCTCAGTGATAGGGCGTATAAATACATCGACACTGTTGTCTCTAGGTCCAATTTACTAATAACATACACTTTATTTGTGAGTTCACATAATCGAGTTTTATTGTTGCTTGAACAGGTTAACTGGTACATGAACTCACGAGACAAACTCCCCTCCCTTTTCTGTACGCAGATTACGTGATACTTAGCGCGGAGATTTTGTTTCNTCTGACACTGCAGCGCTGTATTCCCTCGGCTGGCGGCTTGGAACTGCGCTCGAACTTGGTGGGCGTCTCGACGCCTGGCTTCAAAGTTCCTTCTTCCCGGGTCCACGCAGTACTCTGTGCCTGACGACGGCCGGCTGCCGTCGACGTCTGCTCGCGGATTCGCTCCGTCCTCTTCCGTTTCCGTTGGCCGACTGCGGTCGACGTCGTAATGCATTCTCGATCCTCGACTGACTCCGACTGACAGACTGACTGCTCGATCATCGCACGGGCTTCGTCCGGCTCCGACCCGGACGCCTCGCTTCAGGTCCCCCCGACTCACTGGTTCGACGTCTCTCAACTGACTGCCTCGATGCTCCCCCCTTCACGTGGTTCTGTAGCGTCCATCACCATATTCAACTTCCCCCGTCTCTGCACGTGGTCCGGGGTGCTTTTCGTCCCCCTGGGTCATAAAACACGTGGCCGCTGCTCGTGTGGTCCGCAGCCGGCCTTGCATCGTCCCTTGGTTCTGGCCTGGAAGTTAATTGCCCCATTCTGCACAAACGTCCGCTAAAAGTTCTCATGGTTTATTGCAGTACAAGCCTGGGATAGATGTAGCTGGTGGTGGGATCTTGGTGTCCCTTGGGCAGCTGCAGAATGCAGCTGTGTCCGCGCCCTGGTGCCTTCCGTTGTCTCCGGATGTCGTCTGCATGTGCAGGAACGGTTGCATGTGCAGAAACCATTGGTAGCACGCCTTTGCAGCTGCGAGGCTCCTGGCGTCACTCTGCCGGCACGTCCACAAAACCCTTAATCCTTATTGCGGTCGTCCGGCTGCAAGCTTCGCCAGAGCGTGTGTTCTGACGAATAAAATATAGGGA
>NQII01003590.1:290532-307537 GCA_002778355.1 Clitarchus hookeri
CGGTCTGACGGTGGGCCAAGATAAGCCACATTGACCCTAGCGGTAAAATAAACACACTTTATTCATGGGGCTGGTCGGCCTTTCAAAACGAAAAAAAAAAACACATCGTTTTCTCCTCCGACCTTGGGACTCGTGACTCGTACCCGAAAGAAACAACTTACACTGGCTGAGGCTCTAAATCTCGAATTCTAATACATAGTTACACCTTTTTATCCATGTAACTTGTCAAAGGTAAACGACAAGCGAACATCTGTAAACCNACCATTGCTACATAATGAGACTGATGGAGTGAAACATCGGTAACAATAATAACCACTCTCAAACCTAGCGGTAAACGACTGGTACATAATTGCGCCTTTCTCGGGGTTAACAACGCCATGCATGGCCCTGGCCGTGACGTGAACACACGTTATTTATGAGGGCAGGTAGGCCTCTCAAAACAAACTTCCTGGCGGTCTTTTACTCGCTCTGACTCTGGCGCTAAAAAAACTCATATTCCTATCTCGGCTGGCGGCTTAACTCTCGAATTTCACCTTACACCCTAACCCTTGTTAAACATAACACTAACTCTGACGAGCTAAAATCACGCGAATTTAAACATATTTTAATTCCCGTGGCACTGCCACTTTACCGCATAAAACCACTACATACCTTAAGAATTTCTTACTAAAATTCTAGGCTAAAGATTTCAAAAAGATCGTAAAAAAATTTTTTTCACTTGTAGAAATTTTTCCAAAATTTTTATTTCCGAACTTTAAAATCACCGGTTTACCTATAAAAGGGTAANGCATAAAACCACTACATACCTTAAGAATTTCTTACTAAAATTCTAGGCTAAAGATTTCAAAAAGATCGTAAAAAAAATTTTTTCACTTGTAGAAATTTTTCCAAAATTTTTATTTCCGAACTTTAAAATCACCGGTTTACCTATAAAAGGGTAACTTAAAAATAATTTAAGCTATCTCGGACCTTTTTCATAACATAACCTTTCGTTCTACCCAACTCGCGCCATTGAAATAAAACATTTAATTTTCCTGACACCCTACCTGTAATCACCACGCGTCTCGCACGCCCGCTCGGCCATCTCGCGCGGCCTGCGAGAGCCCCGTAATTGGCCGGAGCTTCGGCCACTCCTGGGCCTTTAACCTCGTAGATTAAAAAAATTACTAATTCTTACTCGTTTTTCAAGCGATGCTTACTGACCTACGGACTTTTTTCCCAGTAGTAATACTTTAACACAATATAAAGCACCTGATTTAAAACCACGATTCTCGCCCTCAGCGTCTTTATGCGAAATATATTCGTCACAAGCGGTCCACTCATACAACAAAAACGTATTATAAAATGCGGTCAACGTCATAAGCCATGTCCATTAAGAAATTAAATAACTCACATATGGTTCTCTACACTATATTTAGTAGGCAGCTTTTTTGTAACCCTTTTCATAGTATATACCTCCAGTAACAGGTATATAAGAATTAATTCTTAGCCACTTAACCAAACTTTGGCGATTAAAAAGTATTAAGGTTATTGCCACTGTCTGTGTAGTGACAGGTTGCAATTCTTACTGGCATTTCTTACTGGTATCTGTTGGGTTATCTTTTAACACACTCCCTGCCGCCTGACGAGCGGTCTGACGGGGCAACGATACACAAAACGACACTGCCTCTGGCAGTGAAGTACACACACTCGTAAACAATGCTTTACAGTGGTAACCAACAAGTACAATCACTGTTGATACACAGTGGTAAACAAAAAGTAAACAAAATACAAACATCGGTGAACATCTGTTAACTGGGGACACACGAGTGCAAACAATCAGTTACTGGCAAACAGTGCTACTGATGAATTTAGCTCGGGTACAATGAGACAGATGTCCTGCCACTTTTGTCGTGGACTTTCGTGGTTTTCACTGTGCATGTTTGAACACATAATTACACTACATTATTGACTTGATCAGTTGGCTAAAGGCCTCTCAAACACTTCGTACTTGCAGTTTTGAAATTAATGTAACTAATCGGTCACTTTGCACTCGGTAAACAAAATATCTTCTTCTGAACGGTCTCGCCTTTGTTTCTCTATGAAGAGGGGGGGGGTGTAGTGTGGTCGACACTTTACCTGGTGCTGACCGCCTTCACGGCCCCTGGAATAGGCGGGGCCTGGAGAAGTCCCGTCAGTTGTTTACTTAGGCTGGCTGTAAAGAGACCGCCTGCTTGGGGGAGGGGGAAGGTCCCCCCCTTCCATCTCTCGTTCAGTTGACGGCTGCTGGCTGCTGTCTCGTCCCGCCGATTAGTCGGGTCTGCATGGTACAGCCTCGCCTCGCTGAAGTTGGCTGGGTTCGACTCTCTGCCGATGCAGTCCGCTTCCTTCCTTCTTCATTTTCTCCACGGCCGTTCCTTCTCGCGTTTCTCTTCGCTTGTCCGCTTCACATGGGTATTCCCGTGCGCACTAGGTTTCGCGGCGCTGAAGTCGCCTTTGAAACTCCCGTGCGCACTCTCGGGTATGTTTATCTTCGGGCACCGACTGCGCGATCTTACTGGGTTTATTTGGCAGCTTGCTTTTATCCTTTTTATCTCGCAGTCTCTGTACCATACAGTGAACTATTTTCCTGCCCTTTCTCTGCCGCTCATCCGTGTGGTCTTATGGCGGGCGGAAATACTGGTATACATGTTGGGAAAATGTCCCTATTCCCCATCCAGGGAATTAGTACTTACTTTTTTCCTATTTTATCTTTCACCGGCGCTCTGGTTACTGTAATTTTGTTTATCTTCGGGCACCGACTGCGCGATATTACTGGGTTTGTTTTGGCATCTTGCGTTTACCCCTATCTTGCAGTCACTGTACCATACAGTGAACTATTTTCCTGCCCTTTCTCTGCCGCTCTTCTGAGTGGTCTTATGGTGGGCGGAAATACTGGTATATTTGTTCAGAAAGTGTCACTATTCCCCATCCAGGGAATTAGTACTTACTTTTTTTTTTTTCTATTTATCTTTCACCGGCGCTCCGGTTACGATAGTTTGTCGGCGCGGTAGTTTACCCGTCCGCCTGAACCCATGTCTTTTTCACCATCCAGTGAAAGAGACCTATCGTCGCTAACACGTCCTCCTGCCCGCTACTGGCATCCGCTCCACGCTTCCGCTCCCGTTCGCAAATTTATGCTTCGTTTTTCTCGTCGTTCGTCGGCACGGTAATTACCTGTCTGCCTGGACCCACGTCCTTTTCACCATCCATTGAAATAGACCTTCCTTTCTTCGCTAATACGTCCTTCTGCCCGCGCCTGGCATTTCCTCCGCATTTCCTCTCCCGTTCGCTGATTGCTCCCTCGTTTTGGGACTCCTTAAAGTAATATTGCTGGACGCTACAGGGTGTTTTGTCATAGCCTCCCTGACGTCTGTGTTTAGCCTGGCTGGCTCGTTACCGTTCACCGCCTGGTGACCTAGTAACACACTGGGGGTTTCCATTATTCTCCGCCTTCCTCCTAAATTCCGCGCACGCCTGCGCGCGGCTGCCCTTTCCTCGTCCGGTTTATTGCCTCGCTCTGCTCCCTTCTCGGTTCTATTGTCGGTACTGGGCGCCACGGTACTGGGCGCCACGAGGGTTAATTGTATTTTTATTTTTATTTTATTTTATGACCCCCTCGAAGTCGTAAATGTGTAAGCTGCTTGGTCGGGGCACGGTCCCCTATATCCCGGGTAATTTATCTTGTCCTTGCTTCCATCTATACAGACTTCAGCGTGCCTCTTAGTTGGGCGCCAAAAATTGATACCTGCCAAATGCTGAAGTTTGGAAGTAGATATTGACTCTGCTCTGCGGCGTGAGGTGCCAGCACTTGATGCTAGCCCTCAGTGATAGGGCGTATAAATACATCGACACTGTTGTCTCTAGGTCCAATTTACTAATAACATACACTTTATTTGTGAGTTCATATAATCGAGTTTTATTGTTGCTTGAACAGGTTAACTGGTACATGAACTCACGAGACAAACTCCTCTCCCTTTTCTGTACGTAGATTACATGATACTTGGCGCGGAGATTTTGCGGTGGGGGGGGGAAGATTATTCACACTTGGTGTAGAACTACTTATCTGACACTGCAGCGCTGTATTCCCTCGGCTGGCGGCTCGGAACTGCGCTCGAACTTGGTGGGCGTTTCGATGCCTGGCTTCAAAGTTCCTTCTTCCCGGGTGCGCGCAGTACTCTGCGCCTGACGACGGCCGGCTGCCGTCGACATCTGCTCGCGGATTCGCTCCGTCCTCTTCCGTTTCCGTTGGCCGACTGCGGTCGACGTCGTGATGCATTCTCGATCCTCGACTGACTCCGACTGACTGACTGACTGCTCGATCATTGCACTGGCTTCTTCCGGCTCCGACCCAGNGTCCTCTTCCGTTTCCGTTGGCCGACTGCGGTCGACGTCGTAATGCATTCTCGATCCTCGACTGACTCCGACTGACTGACTGACTGCTCGGTCATTGCACTGGCTTCTTCCGGCTCCGACCCAGACGCCTCGCTTCAGGTCTTCCCGACTCACTGGTTCGATGTCTCTCAACTGACTGCCTCGATGCTCCCCCCTTCACGTGGTTCTGTAGCGTCCATCACCATATTCAACTTCCCCCGTCTCTGCACGTGGTCCGGGGTGCTTTTCGTCCCCCNAGCGTCCATCACCATATTCAACTTGCCCCGTCTCTGCTGCACGTGTCCGGGGTGCTTGTCGTCCCTCCGGGTCATAAAACACGTGGCTGCTGCTCGTGTGGTCCGCAGCCGGCCTGGCATCGTCCCTTGGTTCTGGCCTGGAAGTTTATTGTCCCGTTATGCACGCAAGTCCGCTTAAAGCTCTCATGGTTTATTGCGGTACAAGCCTGGGATAGACGCAGCTGGTGGTGGGATCTCGGTGTCCCTTGGGCAGCTGCAGAATGCAGATGTGTCCGCGCCCTGGTGCCTTCCGTTGTCTCCGGATGTCGTCTGCACGTGCAGGAACGGTTGCACATGCAGAAACCTTTGGTAGCGCGCCTTTGCAGCCGCGAGGCTCTTGGCGTCACTATGCTGGCACGTTCACAAAAACTTAATCCTTATTGCGGTCGTCCGGCTGCGAGTTTCACCTGAGTGTGTGTTCTGACGAATAAAATATAGGGATGCAGAATGCGTCAATGTTACAAAGCTGATTCTTGAAAGGTTAAATAACAATTAGTTCAATTCACTGCGATAGAACAGATTCAATAACAGAATAACGATTAAATTATTTCATTGGAGAATATAGTTTTGTAATGATGAAATAAATGCTTGGCTCAACTAGTGATTTAAGAGTTCCGCTTCAGTTGGAATACAAATTCAGCTATTCAGTTCACCACTTTATAAGATTCAGTCTGGTGGATATTTGTGTATATAGGTTGTTCACAGTAAAGTGAGCACTTTTCAGGCTCTTGTTACTTTTTCCTTTCAGCCATCGTTTATACTTTAACTACCTTTTTAAATAAATATTGCCATGTAAGTAATTAACACAGTGCCTATATTCCACCGCACTCGGAATTTAACGTCTAAGGCTAAAATAAAATTAATTTATTGACCATCATTCCAAATAAGTGGGCTTTCAAAATTGATATCTTTACCGTGAATAACCTATACTTCTACGTATTCCAGGTAACTGTGCTCTTGCAAAATACTCATAACGTAACACACTGCGAATGTAATATTGTACAATAAGACCAGTTAGGAGCTGTAGGCTATTACATAAGGCACGCTAATTCAGTAACATTTACGTTATCGGTATTTAAGAAGATATACTGCCTGGTGTCGTGTTTACAAAAAATATTAGCCTCATTCTGATACCATGGATGGAAGGTTAGGTTATATTCAGTATATTCACTAAAAAGCCTACATATGTAGAGAATGAAAAGACAAAATGATCCTCGGGCAACGCGTACTTCAGCTATAGACATTATTAAAAACCTGTACGATAAATACAAATATTTTACAATAATGGTTTTATCTCAAAACCTACTCACATTTTACCTGCTACACTTATCGTGTCCTAGCCCATGGAATCCGCGGGCCGACCCCTGACCTATACGTGTGGGACTTTGTGTGGAGAGAAGGTGAGTGGAGCTCCCCAAAATAAATTTGGGTTACACGAATCAAACTCTCGTGCTCACAAGTTTCTTATTTTAATCGCTTTGAGGCAACATTGAATAAAGTTGAGTTAACAGTGGCCCTATGTAAATGATTAGATTATAACACAAAATGGAAAAGAACGTGTCGTATATGCCCGCTGGACAGACAATCAAAAGTAAATATTTTGACACCTATCAGTGACATGTATTCAAAAGAGTTTGACCTGAAAACTTCGATATACTACTACGAAACGTTTACAAACAATGCAACAAAACTCAATTTTATAATATTATTCGTATGAACAATCTCTTACTGCCAATACAACCAATTTTATATCTGTTTTTAATGCGCATTGACTATTAAATAAATACTGCAATGAACACACGAAATATAAGTCAAAGCTTCGTTTTAAAAAAAAGAGAAATTCAGAGCCAAGGGGGGAATAAAGCACTTTTTACATAAATGAGTTATTCAAGCAACACTGTAACATGCTCTACACAGGGTGGTTTTTTAAAGGTTTGGTCTAAAAAAGAGCTGAGATACCATCAACAGACTATATGAAAGGAAAGGAGACATAAAAGATGTTATTCAGGTTGTGGTAGATAATTTCGTGGCAATATACTTGGTAGCTCTTTAATAGCTTCCGTTTCCCTGGTTTTTTGTGTGATGAGGCAAGTAACTTTAATGGTATCCGTTATTATTATTTCAAAGAAGGTAAGACTTATGCATTGCTTTAGAGTGCCATCAGGAGGAGGAAAGGAGAAGCGATTGAGTGCATAAATTACTTGAATTGCCACACCATGTTACAATGGAAAGAAAAAACGGAAGCGATTATAGAACTATCACAGAGACGGTAAAATTTTAAGGGTAGTCGAATTTCAAAGTCCTGTATCACCTAAACTGTTTGAGCTCCGACGACGGAGTTCTGTAAGCATACTTAGAAGTGAGTGAGTAAGTGAGTGAAGAGATTTGGGCGGCTATTGACGTCGACGTCTTGAGAGCCGATGAGGAGGAAGTGAGGAGTGTGAAGCAGCACCGGAATGAAAGTGGGGGAGCGGGAAATCACCGAGAAAACCCACCGATCAGCGGCATCGTCCGACATGATTCCCACATGCAAAAATCCAGGAGCGACCCCGCCGGGAATCGAGCCCCGGTTCGCCTAGGTGGGAGCGAGTAGTCAGAACACCACACCACTGCGGCTCCGGCAAACTCAAGAGCCCGACTGGCATTTTTAAATATATTTAATTTTTCCGAATTTCAATAGTGCGTCATTTTTCTAAATTTGTCCGTGCCAACAGCAATTTTTTTTTGTGCGTTATTTCCCATCCGTTCTCAAATGATGTGTAAAAATTTCCCGGTTTATTGTCATTTATCCTAGTACTTTCTCGTCTGATTCACGCGCGACGAATAGCACGGAACCTGTGGGTTCTGCATATTCAGATTACGTCAATATCTTCATGCACTCATCACCTTAACCACTCGCGCTGAATAATCGAGCGGAGTTCCGCGGACCCGACCCCTGCTTATATTTTTATTCGTGGACCTGACAGTTGGTTTTAAGTGTTCCGCTAGTAAATTGATTAGACTCTTAACTGAGAAGCATTATGTACACGAGGACTGGGTTTGATGAACGGTTTATATGGTTTGGCATTTCTTCATAACACGAAAAATTCTGCTTCGTCGTTACAACGATATTACACTATCACTTGAACAATTACTATAAGTACAATCTGATAGCCAATAAGTCTTAAACTAAAATGCCTCTCTGAACAATATGCGTATCAGCAACGACTGAAATTCTTGCGTAGAGTTACACGTGACAATTTTTCGTAATTAACATCATCATGTAAATCCCATTTGTATAAAATACCCACTTCTATTAGATTGCGTACATATCAGCAGGAAAAGTTTCCTCCTTAATAGAGCGTCTTTCGAAAGAGCGTTCTAAACCTTTGTTTGTAGAATATTCGTGTTATCACTGGATGAACGTTATTTGTTGGGAAAACCGCAAACACGATGGGAAATTCTAAAGCATTTTGCACTTGATAATAACACATTTTTAGGTGGAAACTTGATGAATAAGGTTATAAGTTATCTTTTTTTTAAAAAAAAAGTAGTCTTTCAATATTTACACGTACTTCAATAAATAAAAAATTCCTAGGCGACCAAGAGGAGGTGAATATTACTAAACCATTATTATACCAACAATTTTTTTTTGCTGATTTACTGTGTGTATCTTTTACGTGAACATCATCAGATTAATCCTCGCAGTCGATATGTAATATGCAGTTACGGATTTCGAATGCATTATATTTGTTTGCGGACTGTTCCGGAGAGTTCGTCTTCATAGATATACGGCATAATATATGTAACGAAATCGAACCTATTTGTCACCAGCGTGGAATTTTTTCTTCTTTAGTTCAGAATGTGGAGCATTNAATATATGTAACGAAATCGAACCTATTTGTCACCAGCGTGGAATTTTTTCTTCTTTAGTTCAGAATGTGGAGCATTCTGCACAGGTTCTCCAGGAAGAGAAGAGGATAAATATATTTTTTATCCTGGAGCGGGGGAGGGTTGACAAAGGGGGTGGGGGAGAAAAAAGTCAGCGGCTCAGGGAGATCCATTAAGAATCCCCACCCCGCTACTCCTTCAATCTTCCTAATCGAGGTCAGGAGTCTTCTCCCGGACCATCGTCGATGATGTTATCGCTTGTCGTTGCCGGGGCGCCGTAAACCACGTGACTGGCGAGGTAATTACAGGGGCGAGGGCGCTGAAGTATGGATGGGGTGAGACGCGAGTGCTGACGAGCGGGATAAACCGATCCAGGCCGGTCGTAAAGGTGGACGGGAAAGAAGGAAGATGAGAGTCTGGGGCAATTGGACCAAGATTACTGCCCAAGTCTCCACCTCAACCAGAGAATGTAGTTCATCCCGGAACAAAATGGGGCCGCGGTGNGGACCAAGATTACTGCCCAAGTCTCCACCTCAACCAGAGAATGTAGTTCATCCCGGAACAAAATGGGGCCGCGGTGTGGTGGTCAGACTACTGTTTTCTCATCAATTCGAACTGGGTTAGATTCCCGGTGCGATTTCTCGCATGTGGGAATCGTGTCGGACGATGCCGCTGGTCAAAGGGTTTTCTCGGGAATCTCCCGTTTTCCCTCACCCTTGAAATCCTGCTCTGCTCCATACTCACCTCGCTTCACCCTCATCGGCTCTCAAGACATCGATGTTAAGAGCCGTTGAAATANTCCTGCTCTGCTCCATACTCACCTCGCTTCACCCTCATCGGCTCTCAAGACATCGATGTTAAGAGCCGTTGAAATAACTTCACTCGCTTTACTCACCCCAGTATAAAATAACACATTGCTCAGAACAAAGCAAAACATAACTATAAAACTGTGAAAATAAACATCATCGATGATATCAGAAGATTTAGTGAGCATAACTTGAAACTACGACATATGTCAAAAAAGTAAAAATACACTGTGTGTTAACGAATTTCACTAAAGAATGGTTTAAATTTTATGAATAATGTTTGCCTCAAATGTCATGAAACACTTTTATTCTAAAACAATTATATAGCTACAACCTTTTGGAATGGTGTGCCTGCGGTTTACTGCATAAGTTATTGTGTTCTTTAAGTTTTATATTACAAAACCCGGTCCTTACCACTGCTGTACTGAAATATGTTTATGTTATCTTGATGTTGTCTCTTACTTTCAATTATGTATATTGAAGAGAAACTATTAAATTATGCCAGGCAACTAACGTTTTAAGTGTCTGTTATTCATTTGCTACGCCCTATTATTAAAAAGCGTAAGTTTTAACGTTATACAAATGAAACGGCTTCTCTATTTAACTTTTGTGAATCTAGGATCAAAACATCTGAAAATGTTTAGCGTAACGTGATGATCTAGATGTGTCATATGTCATCAAGTGCATCATAATTATTTCTGCAATATTTTGGTCCCACTCAGACATTTTAACGTTGGTATCAGACAGTTATATCATGGAAGTTGAGGCCGTGTTACGGTTTTATTACTAATTTCCACGCTTTTATGTCATTTTTGTGTATAGTAGACTACCAAAATACTTTAGTTTATCAATTCATTTAGAATTTTTTGGTTGCTTTACGTTGATAACTGATTAGACCAACAGTTTGGTTGCTTTATGGGAGCGTTATTAAAAATGTTTCAAGACTAATCCTTTGAGGGTTGAATTATCATTATGTTATTTGAAAAATATGTATGCCTTCCTTTCACTGTTGACAATGACGCGTGTTGGAAAAACTAAATTTCTTATCGTGCTTGTCGAAGGCCAAGCATGAAAAGCGTGCGATCGCAGCGTGCGTTGTTTGGAGTGTTGGTACTCCTGGTTCCAGAAATACCAGAATTATTTCCTTCGCCTCGCAGACCATCATATTGCTCTATCGCGTGCCGTGACATTTGGAAACCCGCGAAGGACTTTCTCCTTCCCACAAGCTCCCACACACACACACACAACTGCAGCGCTGAAAGTAGGAACCATCTCACGATCACCATCGACAAATCCCCTCCCTAGGTCATTCCAAACAACAAATTCCCTCTCACGTAAGGGCGCAATATTGGGGAACACGAACACAGAAATGGGGCCGGGGTGATGCGGTGGTTAGATTACTCGCCTCCCACCAAGGCGAACCCGGGTTGGATTCCCGGTAGGACTTCTCGCATGCGGGAATCGTGCCGGACGATGCCCGCTGGTCGAATGGTTTTCTCGGGGATATCCCGTTTCCTCTTCGCCCTCGCATTCAGACGCTACTCCATGCTCACCTCGTTCACTCCACATTGGCTCCCAAAACTTACAAATCTCTTCACTCCACTCCACGAACAGAGAAAGGCGTGAGGAAGCGCAGAAGAGCGCCAGCAATTAACAAGTTGCACGAGAAAGCAGGACATTCATTTTCAAAATTTGCCGTGCTTTTAGTAGCTAGATTTATAATTTACTGCTGATCGCTTAAACCGCGCAACCGCAAAAAGGTAAATTTTCGTTGTAGGCAGTTCCTGATTTGTTGAGCACTTTTAAAAACTGCCTACGATTTACTTTGCGCCCATTTTAAATCCTTCCCCCGTGTGATAATAAACGTTGCCTCGTACGTATTGACTTTGCACCTGCGTAGACAGAACGTGACTGTGATTTTGTCAAGAACGTAAAAGGTCTAACTAACATAATTGTTTCTGTCAGTGCCATCGAGAGATATGGCCGGCCCCACGACCATACGGATAAATAAGTAATCACAATAAAACGCACACATAGTTGACTTACATTTTATGAATTTTATGAAATACTTTAAACACTAGTTACACAACACATACGTGCTTTAAATTGGAATAAAATAATTACCTATGATTCAGTACCGCCATATTCGTTTACACGTTTTTTTTCCCTGGTATATTCCACCCTTCTCCACGTCACTCGTTACTGTTATGCCCACAAGACAGTAACGAAACTGAATAAATCCAGTGCCTACGAGTTAGGTATCACAGTTTGAATACGACGTTAAGAAATGGAGCTAAATAATTGCATCGTTGCCAACTTCAATGAAAACATTCCAAACGCGTGTCCTCCATTTGCAGGCGGGAAATTTTTTTTTTAAGGTTGATAGTGAAAATTCTCAACCACGAAATAGCCAAACACACAAAAACACACACGCACGCATGAAGATATGCATGCTATAAAAACAAAATTGTTGCCACTTCAATTCACAAATGGCTTGACCTATGCAGTGTTACAAGAAAAAAGCATTAAATATACGTCAGTACAGACGAAGAAAAAATTGAGCAAGGACTTTCAAATGTATTGCAGTAATTGCGGGGTTAAATAATTTATGTTGTTTGCAGGCCTTTCAATTTGAGGCGTTACGCTCGCGTGATGGAGTACCGGTCCCGTTTGTAGTTTGTCTTCGCCTTCCAGCTACAGTCAACTCATGAGTGTATTTTCTCTACCATGTGTTTTGTAAGTTGCTTTAATTATGAGGACCCTCGATTTTAATTGTTCACGTAAAACGCAAAACTTCTGATAATTTCTTGGTGTCAAGAGTAACACTATCTTTGTAACAAGNCAGAGTCAACTCATGAGTGTATTTTCTCTATTATGTGTTTTGTAAGTTGCTTTAATTATGAGGACCCTCGATTTTAATAGTTCACGTAAAACGCAAAACTTCTCATAATTTCTCGGTGTCAAGAGTAACACTATCTTTCTAGCAAAGAACGAGTTTCACCTTTTCGATATGTCAATAAAGCTACGTGTGTGAACGTATTGAATTAAATTCAGCAAAGTATGTATTCCTGTTTTTCTTACCCACATACGTAACAACCAAAAAAATACTACAACTACTTGGTACCCCACTTAGCCAAATGGCCATCCGGGGTGTTGTCATTATATAGATTTTAAATAAGTGGGACTTGAGAATAGAAATTAGAAGAAGAAGTGATTATATACTTGTTACGGTATAGGTTAAAAATCGGTGCCTCTGTTCCCACCCTTACCACCACAACCCTGCCGCCCATAGGAGACAGAGGGCTTGGTACGCGATTGTTCTTGTACTAGATGTTGTGGCGTTTCTTCGTTCGTGTGTGTTTTTTGTGTTGTTGATATCGTTAGTGTTATTGTATAGGTATATGCCTAGGCTCTCCGGAAAAGAGTATACTATGTGGAACTATCATCAAACTCGCAAAGCATACTTTTCGCTACACACATATGAGGCGTTGTTTCATCGTCCAAAATTTGGTTCAGAGAATCAGTTTCCTGCTCTTCAGTTTTATTTTGTTGGCACCATGAGATGCCAAAATAAAAAATTAAACCGGGGATAAACAACACGCAGATGTTTGTGCACGTGCGTGTATATTAATCTACAAATCCATTCTTAATGTAATTATCAATATAAACACTTCTCAGCATTTATGGGACGTTGTTAAAAATCAGAGAAGATCACGCAAGAATGCTTATAATATAGTATTTATTAACGTTTTTTTCTGCGGCGTATGATAACTATAATTTTACTTCGCGTAGAGTTAAATGAGTCTTTACTCATTTAAATACAACAAAACGTACATAATATTTTCAGTTTGAACTTCCGTCTCATGAAAGTGGCAGCAAATAAAATCACTAGTTCTAAAAAAAAAAACTTTATAAAGTGCTTTAAGTCATTAAAGCATTTGATCGAAATTGTTTCTCAAGTATACGTGAATACGCCTACAGCTGAAAATGTTACAGTTCACCATGTAAAGGCTGCGTACGGTAAAGTGAGCACTTTTGAAGCCCTAGATACTTTTTACTTTTAGCCAATTTTTTATCCTTCAGCCTATTTTTGAAATAAATATTGCCGTGTAAGTAATAAACACAGTGTTTATATTCCACCGCACCCGGAAGTTAACGTCTAAGGCTAATGCAAAAAAAATATTAATTGACTATTATTCCAAAAGAGAGGGCTTTCAAAAGTGCTCACTTTACTATCTAAACCGCACGATATTCTGCTGTTCGCATTTACATGAAGCACTGAAGCACACACGCATCCATAAATGCTCATTTTTCACGTAAAATACACGTAGCCACTGTTAAATAAAAAATTATTCCGAAAGTCAATACATTAGGCTCACATAACCATTAAAATGTTGGCATCGGTGGTTTACGTTTTGCATACTACACCTAGTATTCTTCTTATACTCATAATAGCCGTGTTCACATTTTTTTTTACCTAAGTACAACATGTTAAGCCGCTAGCTTCTAATTCGTCTATGTGAAATTTAGATACAAAATTCTTCGGTTCGTAGATAGCTGGAAGTCGTAAAACGAAATGGAGTTCAAATCATGGGAACAATTCTTTACCTGAGGTATAACTTGAAGTGATAAAATAAGCTCTTGGAACGTGCCCGAATAGCTGTATGCTATTTTTATTCAGAGTTACTGCATTTCCGCAGGTCGTAATCAACGATCACGCCATTTTCTTCCGGTTTATCTACCTAGTTCTTGGCTTTCCGGTTGGCCACGCGTTTGTGCGCCCAATTATACTTCTTGTAAGCTTCCTACGTCCATTATTACAAAGTGCCCAAACTAATGTAATGTTTTCTTTTCCGAAACCCTTATACCATTTACAAATCAAAATGTCATCACATCCTCATTTGTAATTAAATAATATAAAAATCTACTTGGCCCCTTACCTAAAATCTAAATTTTTTTTGATAGTGTATTTATGTTGCTCTCATTGTGGCTTTGACTTTCTCTCCGTAGTTTAAAAATGTGCATTGCATCTCAAAAATTGCAGAAAACATGTCTTGAAAACTATAAATTGAACGTATTTAAGGGAAGTTTATTCCATTGTATGCCTTTAACTGAGTTGCCAAATTTTGTAAGCTTTTCCATTTCTCTTTTTTTCCTTTGTCGGCATTAATGTATTTTCTTAGGCTGACAAGCAGTTTAAGTATGTTATCGCTTGACAAATATTTAAATAAATTTGTTTCAAGAAAAACTATATTTATATGTATAAGCTCCTTCGATAGTGCGGCAGTGTGGTAGGTGACGAAAACCAGACTTGACAAAAATACTTTTTTTTCTTTTCAATATGTCAAAACAAGTACTTATTAGGACAACTGTGTGTGTGTGCGCGCGCGCACGAGAACTAGTATGAGTACGTGTGTGTGTAGAAGTTACCGTGTTTGGGTAAAGANTGTGTGTGTGTGCGCGCGCGCACGAGAACTAGTATGAGTACGTGTGTGTGTAGAAGTTACCGTGTTTGGGTAAAGAAACTGGGCCGGTTTTCCTTGCCTACCGAGTGAAGAAGATATTTGGACGGCTCTTAACAGCGAGGTCTTGAGAGCCAATGAGGGTTTTTGAGGCGAGTATGGAGCAGCGCTAGAATGGAAGGACGGGGGAAATCTGAAGATCCCTGAGAAAACCTGTCGACCAACGGCATCGCCCGGCACGATTCCCACATGCGAAAATCCGGAGTGACCCGACCGGGGATTGAGCCCGCCTCGCTTTGGTGGGAGGTGGACAGGCTAACAGCTCACACACCGCGGTCCCCTGCCTCCCGAAGTTTCACTTGGTATTCGCTGCGATGTTTTTTGTTTTTGGGGGAATTGCATATTGAGGCGAATCGACTGTTGTGCTGTCAGCTTAACGAAAAAAACTGCCCGCCTTTGTTCGAGATTCTTCGTTGGGTAAACAATCGCGCACTGCCAAGCTTCTGCTCTAGTGGCGCCACCAAAATTCGTGAATGGGTTGTTAGCGGTTTTGAAGCGCCTTTTCCTTGGTCGCTGGAATTTGGAAAACAAATTGTCGTTGGTATTTTAGACTCGTTTGCTGCGACGCTAAAGAATAGAATTTAAATGTTGCAAAATATGAATCCAAATTACGCGCCCTTCACAGACAGTAGTGTTCAATTGTTGTAGGGAAGACACTGAAATATTCAAAACAATAAATATTTGTGCGCACATTCTGAGAATATTTGAATAATTCACCTCTTCTGTTCCTGACGGAAACAATGAATTTAAGGAAGGGCGAAAATAAATAGCAAGTAATTAAGACTTTATCTCAACATTCATCCTAGTAGAGAAAATTGTATTTCTGTGAGCGGAATATTCGTGAAATATATTTGCCCAGCTACAACCGAAAGGCAGTGATTATTATGAAATCATATAAAAAAATTGTCCTACGACGCAGCAGTTAAAAGTTTTTAACGTTGAGAAATTATAAAAAAAAAATTAGGNATCATATAAAAAAATTGTCCTACGACGCAGCAGTTAAAAGTTTTTAACGTTGAGAAATTATAAAAAAAAAATTAGAAGGTCTTATTAATTGATAAAAATAAATTATAAAAAATGTATTTTGCATATTTAATAAGAAAGTATCTTGTGGTTAAGTATATAATTATACACATATAAACACACACGCACACGTANGTCTCATTAATTAATAAAAATAAATTATAAAAAATTTATTTTGCATATTTAATAAGAAAGTATCTTGTGGTTAAGTATATAATTATACACATATAAACACACACGCACACGTACGTACACATATGATGTTTCATGTAACGTTGCAACTTCAAATATTCAAATAACTTCGTTATGAAACAAAACATAGTAATGCTACTTGCACAGGAATGTACCCATATAAGGGGCTCATAAAATTTGAGAATTTATAAACATTTCAACAGAATTAAAAAATATTACTTAAACTTGAAAAAAAAAAACGTTTTTTTTTTTAATGGAGCATATGTGTTGTTTCAAGTGAAATGTAACTTACGGATAAACTTGTTAAGACCACGATTAGTATGATTTTATTAATTAAAATATTTTCAGATATGTTTAACGAGTACAGGTTTGCACTGGAAACACCATTTGTGAGGCGTATGTAAACAGAATGACCTGCAAACAGCACCGGTCACTTGCGATGTCGCTGTATTTAAAAAGAGGGCGTTAATCTATAAAAGGACAAAACAACACGCTCAATATCTATCTTTGAAATTTTATGTTTTTTTTTGGGTTCAAGCGGCTTGTCTCTACGAGACGAGTGCACGAAATGGAAGACACCATTGGTCAGGGTGGTGTTCAACATAAAATATCACCGCTCTTGTTGCGTTTCTGCGACATTCACCGTAGTTCAAAATAATATCGTGTAGTTCCTTTCATTAGACGAAATAAGGGGAAAAAAAGTGANTCAACACAAAATATCACCGCTCTTGTTGCGTTTCTGCGACATTCACCGTAGTTCAAAATAATATCGTGTAGTTCCTTTCATTAGACGAAATAAGGGGAAAAAAAGTGATAACAAGGAAATACAGTTGCAAATATCAATAAGGAAAGTGATATCTACGTACACATACTAGAAATAAAGTGATAACAAGGAAATACGGTT
>NQII01003591.1:2500-39326 GCA_002778355.1 Clitarchus hookeri
GGAGCAGATCTAGACTTTTCGTTTTTTTGGGGGGTGGAGGGGAGGGATAATTTTTCCACTGTACAATTTGTGGCATGGGAGAAGGGCACTGTCTCGTCATAACTGTAGAAAACAATATTAAATTAATAAAATAAAGTCAATATTTGAAACAATTTTGATACTAGTTCATTTCAGTTTTAAAACATTCTCAAGAGAGTTTTGCACCAATGCGAGGGCTTAGGGTGGCGGGTCGTGTTTCCTGTAACCCTCCACCCCCTCGCTGGATCCACCCTTGGTTTGAGCAGGTGCAGGGACACCCAGAGGATTTTTGGGGCCCGGTGCTAAGCTATTTGCCGCGACACTACGTACTTTGAATATTACTTAGGTAACGTTTTTTATGCTACATTACCGGTAGAAAACACGTGGCTTCGGAAACAAGTTTACAGTTTTCTGTCAAGCTAATAGACATTTATGTTTAATAAGTACAATAGTTCCCTAATCTCATTAAAATATTGTAAAGAACTATACCTAATACAATAAGTGTCCTGTTTTAAAACAAGTCGCGACACTACTTACCTGTCTAATGCTCTCTATAAGTGTATTGTATTCTAAATAGTATATATTATTTTATGAGCAGGTTCACACCGTCATATGGTAATGTCACTAATTACGGGGAAAACCTTTTTAAACGCTTTGAGGGGCCCTTCTGCATCGGGAGCCTGGCGCAAAGTTTCCTAATTTGCCCCCTCCCTCCCCTTTGTGGGCAGCCCTGGCTGTGCATGAGGTGAGGCGGGGAACGTGAGTGTTTGCTCTCTTGTGTCGTAGGGTGAAGATGGCGTGGCCGAGGACGCGGTGCACCTGTTCACCCTCGCAATGTGCGAGTTGGCTGAGGAAGTGGACAAGGTAACCGTCTCTAGCGTTGTGCAAATGTGACTTTTCGTTTCACGAAATTAAAATGAAAAATATATGCTCGAAATTCATGGAACTCAAACGAAAATGGAAAACAATGATTTTATGAGTGCTCGGCCCTGTTTAATATTTAACGAAAATGTAAACATGTTATCAAGTTTTGTACTCCGTATTGTCACATACTCGCACGTGATCAATTAAATTCTTTTTTAAATATAAATTGTAACTAAAATATATTCTTTCAAGCACATACAATAAATAAGTTACTTAGATGGATTTCAAAAGGAAGTAATAAATGCTGTAATAATATCATAGAAAAACTTAACAAATTTTTTTTGCCAACATTTCAAGTTAATTTTTGTGTAGTTATTTTAGTGGTATTATAGTGGAGAAATGGATACATAGAGAAGTAAACAAACATTTTATAAGTACTCGAATATTCACTGAAGTTGAAAATTATCATTTTGGTTATACGTTCAGCAACCGGTTTTCTTACCGAAACAAATAATGGAAGCTCTGATTTTTTATTATCCTTGCAATATACTGAATATTTGCGGAACTAACTGTTTCTGTAGCTGAGTTGAAAAGAGGAGGGTTTGAGCAGTGCTTAACAAACTTTAAGGTCATCAGCAAAGCGAGATGAAAATGGAGCAGCAGTGGAATGCAAAGGGCAGAGAAGATGGGAGTTCCCCGAGAGAACCTTCTGGCCAACTGCAACGTCCACAACATCTCGCACAAGTGACTGTCGTGGAGCCTGAGTTTCCAGTGGTTGTCGGTAGCCGAGCGCAAACAAAAAAAAGATGACCTTAAACCTGGAATAACTGCCATATACTCAAAACTGGTGTTTTACACTTACATAGGGACAAATGCACAATTACGGTACATAGTGTAAAATAATCTTTAGCAGTTTGTGTAGATTTATAGTCAATACACCTACAGATTTGATATTTTGAGCTGTAAAATGTAAATATCTAATCGATTTAACACACCATTTCACTAAGTAGGTCAGTTTTTGTAGTAATTAGAGGATTTTGGTGTTAAAGATATTTTAACAACTTTTATGGAAGGTTTTTCACCTCTGCCAGTGTTTGTGAAAAGTAGCACTGTTAGTCTTTCTTTACTTTGATTTTCTCATCAAAATTTCTCATTTTATTTGTAACGTCATTATAAAATAATTTATTCACTTCTCCTTTTAATATATCTTTTTACTGAAATGATGCCATGTATTTGGTAACTTTCTTTTTAAGAGTCGATTCCAGGGGCGAGATTTTAACTTCCACGCAAAGGTATATTGTACCCAGAGAACTGCACTCCGAGAGAAACTCTAAAGAGCTTTATAATTAGAAAAACATATCAGTGGATAAAAATGTTAAACGTTTATTGTAGTTACCAGGCAAAGATAAAAAATTCCTTGCAGAATTTATGTCTAAATAATTTTGTAAGGATATATATACAGGTTGATTCTAAAATCATGGGACAAACATTGAGGGGTGGTAGAGCTCACTAAAACAGACAATTATTGTACAAGAATATATGGGCGGGAGTGACGCGTTGAGGCACAAACACAAAAATAACACATGAAATGCAACACGTTGTTTATTTTCAACGTCGCCGCTAAATGCCTTTTTACAGCAATGTTTATAATAATTGCTCAAAATTGCTACCACCGACAGTAATGCAAGCTTGGTAGCGTCGGTGGAGTGATTGGCGAGCAGATTCAAATACGCCGGGTATTTCACGCACACGTGCAGCCGCACAGGATAGTCGAGCGACGAGGTCTTCAATGGAATCAAATGGAGTCTCGTGAACGAGGGCTTTCAAATGCCCCCATAGGAAAAAATCGATACTCGATAAATCTGGCGATCATGGTGGCCATCGGACTCGCCCACCACGCACTCAACGCCTCAACGCGTCACTCCCGCCCATATATTCCTATACAATAATTGTTTGTTTTAGTGAGCTCTACCACCCCTTAATGTTTATCCCATGATTTTAGAATCATCCTGTATATATTTTTTCTGTAGTCAAGTGTGTGAAGATGTAAGATATCTTATTTCTGAGGTTGTACTATATTCAGACGGATATGTCTCTTGATGACAGAATTGGTATAGACTGTTCACAGTTAATTCGGCACTTTTTAAATCAACCTTTGAAAAATATCACTGCCCCTACTGGCATATATTTTAATGGGCACACTGACTGGCATGTGCAAAGTACAGTTGGTAATGATGGAGGGAAAACAGTTCCACACCTTAACCGTGAATTAAAAGTGTTAGATTAACAATTGTGAATACTGAAATAATTAATTTTGCTTTCTCTTTTTTTAAATTTATATACGTGTAAAAACTAGCACATTTATAAAATATTAACATTAGCTAATAAGTCCACAGTTTCACTTGACCAATGCGTGAATGAAGTGATAAGGCTCATGGCAATGTTATTTTTACATTTAGTGGAAGAATACACGATTTTCGTACAATTAGATCGACCTACAATGCCTGTAATGTTAATGTTTACACAAGGGTATAGGAAAAAGATAATAGGCTGACAAGAAACTAAGCAGGACCACAAAATTGCCCCATTCAACCGCCGTGGTTCCGCCTGTGTCCTGCAGGTGGTGAAGGAGACGGCAGAGGAAGCGCGACGCCACAGGCACACGGAGCTGCGCACTGTGATCACCACCCTGAAAGCGGCGACGTCACACGGCCTGGAGGTTAGTCCACCCACGCCGCAGACCACCAGTTGGACGCAGCCCCTGGTGGAAGCCGGCCGGGGCCATTCTCACATCAGGGCTTCCACGTACCTGAAGCTGCTCTGCGTGTTCAAGGCCCACGAGTGAGGGAGCGATGTGCATGACACTAAATCATGCGCGTGATGCCCCATCGCCCGTACACACGCGCGCAGCATTTCCATCGTCGCACTGTGTTGCGCAGATTAGCTGTGTAACAGTGGGACTTCATTACCCATAATGAAAGCCCACATTTTTAACTACAGACATGTAATTGTATTTTTTTTTTTCAATTAACAACTTTTTTTTTTCCCTTTTTATACACTTAATATAATTAAAGCAAAAGTATTTGGGCTTGAATAGTTAGTTTTTACCTTTTCTGTAAAAAATTCATATTCCTGGAACATTTATTTACTGAGTTATGCATATTTGCGCAAACAACAATATCCCAGCAAATATTTTAGTATCTAGTTAAGTAATATGTCAGGCAGGAATCAAATAACAACACCCTGATAACCCATGAATGCACNGTACACACGCGCGCAGCATTTCCATCGTCGCACTGTGTTGCGCAGATTAGCTGTGTAACAGTGGGACTTCATTACTCGTAATGAAAGCCCACATTTTTAACTACAGACATGTAATTGTATTTTTTTTCCAATTAACAACTTTTTTTTTTCTCTTTGTATACACTTAACATAATAAAAGCAAAAGTATTTGGGCTTGAATAGTTAAGTTTTTACCTTTTCTGGCAAAAGGTCATATTCCTGGAACATTTATTTACTGAGTTATGCATATTTGCGCAAACAACAATATCCCAGGAAATATTTTAGTATCTAGTTAAGTAATATGTCAGGCAGGAATCAAATAACAACACCCTGATAACCCATGAATGCACNAAATATTTTAGTATCTAGTTAAGTAATATGTCAGGCAGGAATCAAATAACAACACCCTGATAACCCATGAATGCACTTGCCATTTCTAATGAATAATTAGATTTGTGTATTTTAATTATTTTGTTTCACTGAATAGTGCAAACTTTCTTGTAGCTGCCTGTAAATAAAATTCTTCAACTTTTAAACAAAAGCCTTTCGAAGCCACTGTGAGTATTCAGTGTATGTTTTTTTTTGCCAGGAGACTTAGCATTGCCAGGCGAACAATTCTGTTAAGTGGATTTTTTTACTGTGCCGGTGTAACCCCGTCAGACCTGCATTAATTTGCGGTCAGTGGCGCGATGGTGCCGGAGCGCCACTCCGCTACCGCGCTCCAAGCAGCCGGAGCTCAACTTTGTCACTGGTTGTGATTGTAAGAGCAAAAAATTAATCGGTAAATTTTTTTTTTTTGCCTGTACAAAATAATAAATGGTTACGCAATTGAGCCTGGTGCTGGCGTAGTGCCGGATGGCATGACAGTGGAAGGGGAGGGGGGAGGGGGGGAACTTAAATGTTGCGACACATGATACGCTGGTTCACTTTGCATTGCGACTATAGATACAACTGGCTGAGTCGCTTTCTATGGCAGCACCTGGCGGTAAACGAAGAATTCCCGCCCAGCATTACAAGTTATTAGTTCGCTTATTCTCGACCGGCTAGCAGTGCAGCACACATGTTTCGGCCGTGCATTGCCTCACACAGTCAGGCGGGCCGGTCGCGCATCATCAGCATCGCGCTCACCGTCCATCCCTATGTAATCAATTCTTTTATTACATTAAATTTTTACATCACAAAAAATATCAAAACTGTAAATTTGGCAACCGATTATGCAAAAACTATGCACCGGAAGTAATTTTTGTAGAACGGAAATCTTTTATGTTTAGATTTTGTTTTGTGTTCTACTAGTTTGTGAGCCTTTGTTGACAGAGTGTTATTACTTATCGTAATACATTGTGTTTTATTGTTGTTAGTCACCATGTCATGTAATGCATTATTATTTCTAAACAGTTAATTAATTTACAGCTCATCAGAAAGCAAAGCAAAGCAGAAACATGAAAATCTCCAGCACTGTAAATTTTGGGACCACAACTTTGTCTACGGTTTTAGGTGTTGCAATCGAGAAATTTTATGATACACACTGTACTTAAGTCGACACAATACTTGTTTCTTTGTCACAGCCGGGGCAGCGGTGGCGTAGTGGCCAGGGCGCTCGCCTCCCACCATGGCTATCCGGGTTTGATCCCCGGCGGGTTCACTCCCGAATTTTTGCATGTGGGAATCGTGCTGGACGATGCCGCTTGCCTTGTATTCTAGCGCCGCTCCATTCTAGGGTTTCATTTCTGTCATGCTCTGGGATGACGGACACCTGCGGGTCCCGGCTGGAAAGACCGTCACTCGGAGGGTGTTGCCTTGCCCTGGGCGCACTCCCCACACGCCATTATTATTTTTGTCACAGCCAATGAGTTTTAGGCTGTGTGTTCAGTTTCAGTAATATGAACCAATTGTAACCTACAACAGCAAGACGGTTTGCGAATCACTTACCTGCAGGTAAAATTACCAGCCACCGAGCTCCGCAGCATGTAGTACGGACCAAAAATTACCCTACACGCGTGTAACGTAGACAATTGTGCATGCTGGGTCTGAATGGGTTACGTAGAGAATGTTTGCCAGAGTGGTTGCATGTTTTGTCAAGGTTGGTGTGCACGGTCGCCAGGCGGGGGACTCGCGGTCGGAGGCGGCCGCGCTGAAGCGGCAACTCGAGCTCTTGCAGACGAGGCTGCAGTCTGCCCGGCAGGAGGTGAGAGCTCTCCTGTCATGCTGCCTGATAGCTAGGGCCAGTGACTTTTCGCGTAAAAATCGGAGCACACAGTAGACTTCAATACTACATACACACCTCAGCTGTTGTTATTACCTACATTGGCTGCTGGTGCCGTGTCCGTCTTCGACCAAGCCGCTCAGGACTAAGTAACTCCGACACTGAACATTCGTGATTCGTGCGGAAACGGTTAACACGGGCCAGAACATTTTTCAGCCAATCAAAGAAGCCGGACGACCCTACAGTGCTTTGGACTGTATCGTGTCTCGAAATATTTTCACGAAATATCACTGCCCCTACTGATGGCCCAGTGCTGCTGTTAGCGTGTAATGACGCAATATTCTGAATTTTTCGGGACTCGAGTGTCAAATTCTTTCGTGTTTGTGAAGCTTTGGGACAGCNTGTAATGACGCAATATTCTGAATTTTTCGGGACTCGAGTGTCAAATTCTTTCGTGTTTGTGAAGCTTTGGGACAGCTTCGTAATATTTTTATCGTGTTTCAGTTTAAAGCCGTCGTGGCCAGTTTCCCGTCTTAGTTTATCAGGCGGACGTGTGCATTTGTAGGTTAAGGGGCGGACGTCTGCGTGTTAAGTTTTTATCAGGAGTCCTGGTTACAGTTTTCGTTTCGAACTTTGGAGTTTTTGAAACCTCAGCATTATTTAGTTCCTTCAGCGCAGTTTCACTGCGTCATCCAAATTTTATAAGAAACGAGAGGTTAGATTATCGGGATGTTGAATGCGTCAACAGTTATAGTTCCCCCAGCGCAGTTTTAGGCAATGTCAACAAGTTTTTGTGGACGGCGAAGTTTGTTAATGTTGACGGCGCAGGAGTAGTTCGTACGGAGCAGTCAGTTATGATAACGTTGTGTTGAGCGCGGGACACGTGCAGTTTAGATGACGCTGCTGGCAGATGCCGGATGCCGGGCGCTTATCGCAGGAGTAGTTCGTACGGAGCAGTTAGATAACGAGGGAGAGCGTACGTGGCCAGGCCGTTATCACAGGAGAGGGGGGATAGGCAGTAGGATATAGGCGTCTAGCTGTCGCCCTTACAGGGTCTTAGTCGTTGAGAGTCTTCTTAGGAGGGGCAGTCTGCGGCGAGGGCCGTTAGAAGCGGTCGTCTTCTTTAGTCGTCAGAGAGAGTTGTCGTAGTACAATGATAGCGTAGATCGCATCAGGTGTGACGTGAACCCCCACATCGGCCACTAGACTGTATTATTTCATTTCTCAGCCGGTGTGGGAGGTAGCAGCAGATATTCTTTATTCGGGCTAATATTCATGAGACGTTAATAAACGGAAACCACTGTGGCGCTGTTTTTTGTACTTTTATATTTATCTGTAAGGTTCGTACTCTGCAATTTGGACTTCTTCTGTGAACTGTGGTGCTGAGTGTTAAATAAATAGTTAAATAAACAAAGTACATAACAAACTAATTTGGAACTTCTTCATTCTTAATTAATAATGTTCAATTCTATGAGTCTCGTGTTTCTACACTGAGCAAGCCTAGGCAAGTAAACCGTCGGCAGTTAGTTACAAGATGGCGCCTAACCTTTGAGGCTGCTATATTATTAAATATACGCTTGTAACAGTAAAGACGGAACTTTACANTACAAGATGGCGCCTAACCTTTGAGGCTGCTATATTATTAAATATACGCTTGTAACAGTAAAGACGGAACTTTACAAGCGCATCACTGTAGTGCGCTGTTACTGTCTGTCGGTCTCTGCATGTGCAGGTCGCAAGCAAGGCAGAAACAATCACAAAGATGGAGAATGCTGCTGGAGCTCAAGACTCTGTGGCTAGAGAACGTGAAAGCAGGATTCAAGAATGTGTAAGCACACATATATATATATATATATATATTTGTTATTTGACTAGTTTAAAGAATTAGGTGTGTAATGCGTATTGTGTTTGTGTTGGAAGTAAAAGTTATTTGTCACACAATTTAAATTACTTACAATTTATTTATTTGCATTGTATGATCTTAATTTTACTATGGTATGCAGTTTTCTACATTTCAGAATTCTGATCATTTTGCCACTATTGTGAATGTAACTGCATGTTTCCAATAGGTGATTTAGTAGAACCTGAAACTGTTCTATTTCAAATGAGTAGGAAGGTTTAATTTTTTTTTTTATTGAAGCATGCGTGTCTAATGAAACAGGTTTTCTTAGGTTACACAAAAACATTTTATTCATAGCTGTTGAATACAAGCGGAAGGAAAAAAACTACATTTACATCATAAAAATTTTTTGTGTTTGACATTTACTTGTCATTTTATTAACTAGTTGGTTCACACATTTTCTAAGCAGTGATAAGAGTTACATCACTAAATTTGGCGTTTTTTGCATGATAAACAGCGGATGCTGGCAGATGGTTGAAAAATGTGCCAACCAGACTTGTCACATTTGTGTTCGTTCGACTGCCGTCCCACAGTCAGCCCCATCTACACTTTACAGTTGGGCCATGAGAAATTAATAACTGTTTCCATGACATGTGTTCCAGGAAAAGGAAATTGCCAAGAATGAAGACGTGATTCGAAATCTTACTGTTGCCGTAAGTAACTAAGTCATTTTTTATCCAGGTGATGCATTTAATAGAGGTAGTAAACTGTATAATACATAGTAACAACTGCGGTAGAACCCTGTTGCATCATTCCCGTACATAATATTTTTCTGGTTAATAAGCTATTTTCTTTTATTCTAAAAACATGTTTTCCAACACAAAATTTACAGATATAAAGTTTTCCCTAATGTAAAGTAGACATCTCGTGGGTCCATTCATAAATGTTGTAATAGGGTTTTGTTGATTTGAGTTAAGAGATTTGGGCGGCTTTTAACGAGTCTTGAAAGCAGATGAGGGTGAAATGAGGTGAGAATGGAGCAGCGCCAGAATGCAAGGACGGCAGAACCCCGAGAAAACCCGCCCACCAGCGGAATCGTCCGGCACGATTCCCACTTGTGAAAATCCCAGAGTGACCTGGCCGGGGATTGAACCTGGTTCGCCTTGGTGGGAGGCAAGCAGTCTAACCGCTCACCCACCACGGCCCCATTTTGTTGAGAATCCACAGTACTCGTGTCCGACCCTAGAAAGGGTGGGTGATGCGTCTCTTATGGCCTCTCCCCACTCGTGGCGACCCAAGGCTACTCGTGCCACCCCTGTTTCTGCAAATTGGCTTCCACCCCCCGTCTCCCTACGGGAACCAGTTTCCTCACGGCTGGTCAGGGGTATCTGTCGTGATGGCTTGGACCGATAGTTGGTACCTGGAGCAGCGGTGGCATAGTGGCCAGGGCGCTCGCCTACCACCACGGCGATCCGGGTTCGATCCTCGGCGGGTTCACTCCCGTATTTTCTCCATGTAGGAATCGTGCTGGACGATGCCGCTTGCCGGCGGGTTTTCTCGGGGTACTCCCGTTTCCCCCGTCCTTGCATTCCAGCACCGCTCCATTCTAGGGTTTCATTTCTGTCATGCTCTGGGATGACGGTCACCTACGGGTCTTAGCTGGAAAGACCGTCACTCGGAGGGTGTTGCCTTGCCCTGGGTGCACTCCCCACACGCCATTATTATTATTATTATTATAGTTGGTAGCTAGGCCCGACCACTTGGCGGGGTGTTGGACTGTGCGGTATCGTGTGTCACAGCTTGCGGACCAGCAGGAGAGGAACGGAGACCTCCGGGAGGCGGTGATGATCACGCAACAGCAGCTCCGACAGCTCGAGGGAAAAGAGACTCACGTGGGCGTGACGTACGGGCGCAGCTAGACTCGTGCACCAGCAGGTTGCTCTTTGCATGCCCCTGAGGGCTGGACTGACGTGCGTAACCCGTGGCGAGTGGAACAGTTTTATAGAGAAGTTACCAAGAAATGTCGCCTGAAACTTCGTCTTCATAACGTGAGTGACGTATTCTGCAGCTAGAGAAATATCAAAGATTTTTCTTCTTTTTTTGTGTGTCCTTTTCTCCATAAAACTGCTTAGGAGAGTGGCCAGTCTTGCCATTTTGTATTTCCTGACGGGAAAATAATTTGCTGTGTATTGTCATGTGTTCATATTTTATACTTTAGTCTGTACTCAACCATTTCACTAATATCATGTACAAATTGTTTAAAACTTAAAAATTGATAATATTTAAGCTGTGTATGTGCTTGGAGACTTACTGTAAAGCATTTGTCAGTGAGTATATAAACATTTTTTCATGACTGCCAAATGTAGAAATTTATGATACATGTTTATTGCAAATACAGAAACCTGCGTGGGCCGTACGCATGCTTTCCTTTACGTTCACACTTGATGTTTTCTCGAGAACATCTGCAAAAGTAAAAGTGTGTGAAATTCAAGGCCACAAACATACGTTTGCAAATGTTTTGTTCTGAGGGAGTTGCAGGAAATGTCTTTAAGGGGAATCC
This sequence comes from Clitarchus hookeri, assembly GCA_002778355.1. NCBI lineage: Eukaryota > Metazoa > Arthropoda > Insecta > Phasmatodea > Phasmatidae > Clitarchus > Clitarchus hookeri. The sequence goes on from NQII01003591.1 coordinate 13,268, forward strand.
CTGGTAAAAAATTTTTAAACGCCTTAAGTTACGTTTGTCTATAAGGAAGCATTGCAATGGGTGTTATATCTGTAACAGTGGGATATTATTACACTACAGATGCCACTTTATACTTTTTACCTTTTCTGTAAGAAACCTGAGCAGCAAAGTCATAAAAATGCTGGGTTTTTTTTTTTGATAGAGCAAAAATAAAAGGTAGTAGCTCTAGATAATAGTATTTTACTTTTATTGGAAAAAGATTTGTATTCCCAGACCACTGCGATACGCGTATAATTGTAAACACTGGTTTTAAAGACAAAATTTTACTATAGGGAGTCCCCGTAACTACTGCTAATCACCTTACAAGTTTTAATTTTTTTTAATGAAGTTTTGTACGTCAAACAGTAATGATTATAATACATTAAATAATGAAATAAAGTGTGTGTTTAAACACAGAAGTGTTCATACATGTATAGAAATCCACATAGAGGCTGTTCACGTAAAGAGTGCAGTATTGAAAACCCTGCTTAAGATGCATTTGTATGCATATTGTGTATCCTTCCACCATGTGTAAAATTAACATTGCCAAGTGCCCGATCACTTTATTCATGCGTCGGTAAAGTGAAACTGGAATTGTTAGAAAAGGACGTATTTCAAAAAAAATTTTGCTAATTCACTTGCATGTACTTAGAAAAACCAAAAGCAAAAGAAATCATTTGATCATTGACAAACGTTTGCCTAACACGTTTAATTCAGCGTTAAAATGTGGAACTACCTACTTTCTCTCAATTGCTGCCAACTTAACTGAGCGCTTGCAACGTAGTGTGTTCAGGTAGGGGCAGTGATATTTTTCAAAGGTTGATTTTAGAAGTTCTCTTTAACCGTAAGCAGCCTGTATCACTGGTAATAGAGCAAAACTGTGAAATATTTTGAAATGTTTCTAGTCTCATCGTGAGTGAAGTCAGTTCTGCAATTTTTCAGTGTCTCCAATCCATCTATAAAAACTGTATTCAGAAAATTTAAATGTATTCTACTGATGCAGTTGGCTATTACTATTCACTTCTAGACTAAGTACATAGTTACCGCAAATTATTTCCACAGCATTTTTTCTTTCAGCTGCAAACTGCATCAGATATATTGTAAACGTCAGTTTCTTTTAATCTCCATAATAACAAACATGACTGTCTGTATACATAATTAAATGTAAGTTTATATGCACATATAAATAAAATATATAATTGTTTAGTTAGGCTCAGAATACTTTCAAAAATTTTAGAATTGAATAGAGAATCCAGAAGTTTATCGACAGGATAAAGTTCTGAACCAGTACCAGCGAAAAACAGTAAATTACTTTAGGTTAGATTCTAGCTTACAGGTCTTATTTCAAATGTGTTTTGTAAATCTATATATATATAAATGTTGTGTCCGTTTGTTCGGACGCGTATAACTCCCAAAAAAATCAACCAATTTTCATTATGTTTTTTTATAAACCTTCCTTTTGTTCGCACGAGTGCTTGTACACCTTTATTTTTTACCTGTATTACCTGCAAAGGTACTAAAATCTGCAAAAAACTCATTTTTACCATGCTTTCGCGTCAGGAAGCGCCTTTGTTGACAGCTGTCTGTTTGAACATTTCAGTTTGTTGTTCTCAATGTTTCTTTACACACACATATATATATATATATATATATATATATATAGACACACACACACACACACACACACACACACATATATATACTTCTTTCAATTAATTTCACAGAAATGAATAGAACCAAATTCTTTTTTGCCACAGCAACGCGTGGCCGGGTAAGCTAGTACATAATAATACTTGATTTTAAATGTGCGGCCTACACTTTTTGTTTCTAGTCGTGTAGAAGTTGAGGCGGGATAAATCTCTGTGTTTCCTCAGTCCCAGCCTGATGTTCCGAAGGGACCAGACCCAACCTCTGCGAGGGCTGTGCCACCAGGTGTTTCTACTTGTACTCAATTAATCACTGGGAAAAACAGATTAGGTTTTTATTTTTCAGCATTACTCTAATTTGAATTTCTCGCAGTCACTACGTAGATCTGCGTACATCTGTTTTGTGATGAGTTTGAAATATGTTTGCACTCCTCCACGTCTCCATTACACTCGTTATCGTGCATATTTTCACCTGGAAATTTTTCCTGCTGTACTTATATTCAGTGGTATCTACAGTCTTCGCTTCCCAGTGTCGTCCGACACACTTACAGTACAAATTAATACAGGTAGCTAATTATACGTAAAAAAAATACATATAATGTTTGTGTACTATACTACAGAAGTAAAGATTTCTTATGTCTATATTCAGTAATTACAAAAAGTAAAATTTTGTAAAAGTTATATGTGGTATTATTTGACGTATGGTATTCTTACAAGATGTGAAAAAAAATACTAGATTGTTACCAGGTGATAAACATGGTTGTGTGTAATGTGTAAAAATAATAATGAAAAAAAAAAATGAGAAATGTTTATTCAGAATTCTGTGTTATAAATTATTTTTAATCTTTCGTCAGTATTTTTCTTTCCCCACCTCCTTCAGCTCCTGGTAATTCTCTGTGAACAGGCATGTGTTTATTATTTGGTGATAGCTCCAGGTATACACAATATCTGTAAAATGGTACCGGTGTTTCTAAACTATTTATATCTTGTAACTCGGCCTCGTCCTGAAGCTGGCGTGAGCCAGTCGTGGGTCGCGCGCGTGCTCCTGCGCACGTCTTTGTGAATTAGCAAGTTAGGGTTGTAGTGTAATTGTTTTGCCGTGCACGTTCTTGTGATTAGTTTAGTGCCTTCCTTCCATGCTTCATGTGGTTGGCTCCGGGGCTTGCACTTCCTGCGTGGGTTAGTAACTCCTCTTCCGACGCCCATTCGGCAGTCTCTCCTCGGAGCTCAAGCCGGTGGCCTGCGGGGGTTTCGTCTTTGCTGTACTGATCTGGTAATTCTGTCTGCGCAATTAACTTCCAAACCCCTTTCATTTTGCCCCTGCAGCCGACCTGGTCCTTCCATTGATTCGGAGCGCCTTTAAATAGTGATTTCGCCTTCGGGCTTTGTCTCGTGCATGGTCGAGTGTCTAATTCGTGCGCTGGTTCAGGCGAGGCCCCTACGCGAGTGTTTTGTGCCGGAGTGTTGCATGTATTCTTCAATAACATTTCCTTTCGAGTTTGTGTAGTGCCCTACACATTGCAGTGTCAAAATATGACGTAAGAAGTGTCGGATGACTCTGGATTTAACGTGCTTGTGGTCACACTTATTTCCTCAGTGTAAGTAACCGGCCCTCCCCCTGATGCATGTGCTTGACATGCTCCGTGGCCAACAACGGAGCAGAGGAGTATGTGTCTGCGTTAACCTGCAAGCCATGCGGCGACGTCGCGACCCTGGTAAGAATCTTTGTTCACCGCGTGGCCGTGCGTGAAATCGCGGCCTGTCTCCCTGGGACACTACAGCCGTGCAGCTACTTCCGTCTACCGCCTTACACGTTGATGCCGATAACAACCTATGTTCATCACAGGTGTCGAAAGTTGTTTGACTACACGGTATACCCAGTTACTGTTTGTAATCGTGCATGCATCACCTTTGTATAATCTTTAATCACTGAAATTTCGTTTACATTCTCGTTGCTGTCTTCTTTTGGTATTTTATACCCACACATCCATCGCATCCGGGTGGCATGATGGAAACGTTACGACCTTGACAGTCGGTGCTCTGTCCGTTCGGCATGTACACAACAGCGAAAGGAGACAGCATGCTTAAGTGAAATGAAGGGGAGGAGGAGGAGAATAGTGTAAATGCAGCATCTTCGTCATCACTTCACTGCATGATGTTACATGTTCACGTAAAAAGCCCTAGTTACCTTTTCAAATAAATATTACCATGATAGTAATAAACAGTGCGTATATTCCANTAGCCACCCACAACAGTAACTAAAACTTGTTGTAGGCTGTTCACGGTAAAGCAAGCCCTAGTTACCTTTTCAAATAAATATTACCATGATAGTAATAAACAGTGCGTATATTCCACCACACTCGGAAGTTAACATCTTATGCTAAAATAAATATATTAATTTTATTAAATATTATTCCAAATGAGAGGGTTTTCAAAAGTGCTCATTTCACTATGAACAGCCCATATTAGATTGTAATGAGTGTTACTGCTGTATGGTGGTTCCTTCATTAAACATGCTTAGAGATCGATACTGAACAACAGTCGTAGCTTCAAATGTGGTTGAACTAACCTTTCTTAGTAATGTCCACATTTCCTACTGAGTAACGTGATTTGTAGACAAATTTTTACTGTAGTTATTTTATTTGCTAATAAATTGACACTTTTAAAAGCTGTGGTTATTTGCAGGGCCGGACTTAGAGACCCAGGGGCCCCTAGGCAATTACAGAGTCAGGACCCCCTTTTTTTTGGTAAATTAACAAAATAACCTATTTTATTATATATTTGATTTGGCTACCGTAATGATAAATAGCGCTGTCTTGTCCTGTGTCCTCTATTAACTTAATTACTGTTGTATATTTGTACTTTCCTATTTGATTTTCTTAATAAATAAAATAAAAAAAGAACAGTTTGTCCCCCGGCCAGGGCCCCCCCGAGGCTAGTGTCCTAGGCAGGTGCCTTGTTCTCCTTGGCGGAAGTCCGACACCAGTTAGTTGCCATTGTGACATTATCTTGTCAAATTAACTATGTATATCGCACACTGGAGAGCAAAAATCTAAGATGTGGGTAAAGCAGTCACATCTGATGTGCAGAATCGCGGCTGGTAAAAACTNCACTTTTAAAAGCTGTGGTTATTTGCAGGGCCGGACTTAGAGACCCAGGGGCCCCTAGGCAATTACAGAGTCAGGGCCCCCTTTTTTTTGGTAAATTAACAAAATAACCTATTTTATTATATATTTGATTTGGCTACCGTAATGATAAATAGCGCTGTCTTGTCCTGTGTCCTCTATTAACTTAATTACTGTTGTATATTTGTACTTTCCTATTTGATTTTCTTAATAAATAAAATTAAAAAAGAACAGTTTGTCCCCCGGCCAGGGCCCCCCCGAGGCTAGTGTCCTAGGCAGGTGCCTTGTTCTCCTTGGCGGAAGTCCGACACCGGTTAGTTGCCGTTGTGACACTATCTTGTCACATTAACTATGTATATCTCACACTGGAGAGCAAAAATCTAAGATGTGGGTAAAGCAGTCACATCTGATGTGCAGAATCGCGGCTGGTAAAAACTGGCTCGTCAACACTAGATGTCTGTACAGCAAAAAATGGAAGCCAAATTCAATTGCACTGAATATTTTTTTAATATATGCTATGTGGTTTTAAAACTCCACCACTACTTAATGAACATCCATTGCATGTAGGCCGCTAGGCTACCAGCAATATATAAAAGGACAGGAAGTACTCACAGTGTACTACTCTCTCTCTCACGTAACTTGGCAAGATCATGATGGTCAGTGAGCGGCAACTTGACAAATACGAAACAAATGTGCCATTTACAAAATCCTGTATCAGCTGATGCACAAACGAACAAAAATTAATTGTACGGTTGGCTATTCTGAGTGCACTGCCGATGCACATCAGACAAGCAGAAAATACGCGGATAAGAAAGAGTTCCAAGGTCAATTAATAGGTTTTATTTTACGTGGTCACAAAACAGTGGTTGTTAGTGTTACAAACTAAACTTCGTGATAAAGTAGTAATATATAGGTGTTCAAAATAAAATGCACAATAAAACAATCCGTATCCCAATGAAACACAACTTCAAACCTTGGGAGTTCTTTTCACGTCGTATCCCCACTCCATCCATGCTTTCCATGCATGCTTGATGTTAATTCCGAAAGCCTACAAAAATATTGCAGGGTACTGTTCAATTATTTTTTTAAATAATGTGATGAAATATATTTCAAATTCATGTCTTTTCAAGCCAGTAATAGGAGAAAAGTCAACTTTTAAAAAGACGTGATAAAGAGGCAGGCGAACGTGATGCTACCTGTTGGGTAATGCGCTCGGCTCACGACACGCCCTGCCATGCCATGAGCTCAATCTGTCAGCTGTCTCCTGAAGCACTATCAGCCAGAAAAAAAAAAAAGCTTTTTTGTGTAAAATAACAAATTTACAAACAGATGCCAATTGGTTTTATTTTTCCGCGAGCTCTTCATAATTTTTAAAGTAACATGTATTTCCGTGTGCAGCGATTTTGATTACTAGTAACTTCTATTGGGCCTGTAATCGTTACGTCTACGCCCATTACACGCCATGTTGTTCTCCAGAAAACCCATTTCCTTGTTCTTTTCGTATTGTTATTATACTGTATTAATAAAACTATGTAAATGGGACACACATGGGTAGTTTTTAAGCAATTCTTACGTTATTCCACGCCACATATTTCCAACTCGAACTGTTTGGTATCAGTAATAGCAGAATTAATGCTTTGCGATAGTCTGTGAGTTGTTAGCGAATGCAAGTGCATTGACAAGCATGTTACCTGAATTACTTTTATTTCCAGTTATATTAGCTGTAACATCCAAAGTGTGATAGGAACTACAATTACTGTCTTGCAAATGTTAACCCAAGTTTGCTGTCTCGGGTAAATTAAAAAAGAGTTAGCAAATATTTAAATTTTTGCAAGGTTTTATATTTTTACTTTTGTAACCTACAAATTTTTTAGACAGATGTCGGTCTGAAAATACCTTAAAATGTGTTTAGCATTACAGTACAATGGCAAGTGGATTAGCTGACAGCATGCTGATAAAATATACAGCCTCCACTTGACGCACCAGCTGATGGCGAAAGGATACATAAACAAATAGTAAACATTTGGCTCTACTTTTGTCGAACTGTCAAAATCTTGCCAAGTTACATGAGACAGAGAGAAGTACTTGAATTCCTGTCCTTTTATATAGTTTTTGTTCTTATGATCTGTTAAAGGTGAATATTTCACACTCAGTCCTCCACCTAAGTTTGCATAGCAAATTATTATGGAAAAGGAGGTAGCAAAAAACGAAGTCACTCAAAACATACAAATAAATAACGAATAATACGCACGTTACGAAAACTTTAAGAAAATTACTGAATATTTCAAATAAGACAATTCAGGTATCAATGAGTTTTTGATATCCTTATTATAGAATCAATAATAACATAAGAAAAACCCCAATGATGCTCTAAAAATATTTCTTGTAGCAGTTATTGTTGTGGTACTTACGCTAACCCATCTGTCTCTTTTTCATGCATTTTGTTGCAAATTACATTTAAAGATGAAATAAATAAGAATTTTAATATTTAATCAATTTATATTTATAAAATTGTGAACATTGAGAAAATAATTTAACTCGTTTTGCCCTTTCATTTCCTCGTGAGGGAACTTTAAAACAGTTATTTCTAGCTGTTCCACAACAATGCGTAATACTTAATAGATACAGTGACATGCTGATTGACCCCACGGGGTGTGTAAAAATGCAGGTACACGGTAGTCATATGCTCTCATTCTTTGTCTGGTGGTGTGCAGGGATGTCTTCCACATCTTCCAAAATCCTCTACTTGGTAGCGCCAGGTCTGTGATTGCGTGAGGAGGGAACATAGCGCGCTTTTATCATATTGACAATTTGCATTGGGCAGCATCAATTTTTTATGTTAACCATGATCCGGGTATCACTTGCGTTAATTTTAGTAGCGAAAAACAAAAAAGAAAATGTTTTACCTTTTGTGATACTTATTACGTTGAAATGACTTCAGTATGCACATATGATGCTAGGTGCCATTTACATTATGTTTAGAACATAGCAGTGGTTACAAGTAAATTATGTTGATTATGCTTATAAATCCTTTATTGGGAGACGTAAATTTTATTTTCCTGCATTTCCTTGCTGCCTTTTCGTTGGCATTGTATGTGTGTGTGTTTGCTCGTTTGTACCAGTAAACTAATTAGATGCAAAATCTGCACCACTCTGCTTCCCGGAGGGCGAGCGATAGCGGTCCCAGAAGGCTACGTGCATTTACCCGCTTCATGTGAATTAGGTAAATTAGCAGCAATTTACTGCTTCATATGGAGCAGGTGAATGCACGTGGGCCTCCAGGAAGCAGAGTGGTTCAGATTTGCATCTAAGTAGTTTTCTGGAATAAGTTGTGTGTTTGCACATTGCAAGGAGGCAGTATTGTAATCACTAGTTGTATCTGTAGTATAATTGTAAATGTGGTGTCGAAAAATTAAAATTATTATATGTCCTTTAATAATTTTTTTTATGTTTTTCACTACTAAATTTTACTATTGAATTTTTTACAACACTTTAATGCCGCATTTGACCTTTTGGAACTTAAGCTGTCAATATGATAAAAGTGCACCGCACACCTGGCGGGAACACAGATGTCACACGGAACACTTGTGGTTCGTCCCAAACAGCACTTGCAGCTCAGGGAATATAACGTCTCGTATGAGCGCGTTTGTCTCATTGACGGCGTGCTCGCGCCGCGGGTCTTCCACCAGCATCTTGATGCCTGGCCTGTGCACCAGGAACGCGTTGTTGAGGATTAGGAACTGGTAGTTCTTGACGCACATTATGTAGCCCTGGAAACAAACATGGTTACGTTACCGAATGCAGTCGGGCGACAACACAAATCTGGTTTGTGTTCATGTTGATGGGAGCGTTCGGCGGGCAGAGTGCTGCAGCAGCGATTTACGCTGCATGTCATTCTGCCACTTTGCTGCAATGCAGCGATCATGCAGCGATTGCAGTGGAAAAAATACTTGCTGCATCTTTACCGCTACCAAACGACATGCATTAGATGAAGTGCAAAGATGGATTCAGAAATATGTAAATATTGTGCTCTTAGTGGAATTATATACGTTGCTTTTGGAAATTATGTGTTCACACACCAGGTTGAAGCAAGAGTTTGAAACATGGCACAATTTCTGCATTGTTACCAACTTGTGCTATTATTACTTTTATTACTCTACATGTGACACTCCATCTGGATACATTAAAAAGTATCCATTTTCGATATCTTTAAACCATGCAGCAGAAACTGAATAAACATTCTTTAAAAATAAAGTATTGTCACTAGCAACAGTTTATTCAGCAGAACTGCAACAGTAACTGGCAGCGCTAATGCAGCGCTTTGTCTGCTGAATGCGCTTGATGTTTAGAGCAAGAACTGTGGGTTCGAATCTCATGAGATACATTGTTAAGTCACATTCAGAGTTACAGGAGAACCTCTTTCATTTTCACACTACCCATTTCCAAGCTTGTTTTGTTGTATTTTACAACTAATTTATTTGGTCTTATGTAATGCTCACACATGTTTCCTTGTTTTTAAACTTTAATGCATTTTTCATTTATCCCAGGCCTCTTGAAAAAAGTGAAAGAGAAATTACCAGGAGATGAAAAGGTAGAGCTGACCAACAGACCAATCTGGAGAGAACCCAGGTTTTGGTATGGAATGGCATGCACATACACTCAGCATGATGTACCCCGGATATGTGCCAAAGGGCATAAAGCATGAGTGTGGTGTATGCTCGNGCATGCACATACACTCAGCATGATGTACCCCGGATATGTGCCAAAGGGCATAAAGCATGAGTGTGGTGTATGCTCGGCATTTGTTGTGGAAGCTATTACACAGTGAACATTGGGTTGAATGATGTCGAGTTGCTGTCCGATGTTTGATATGGCCAACAGACAGTCTCCCGTCAGACAATATCTGGATGACTCTACCCCAGGTTGAATCACTGGGAAGTCGGTGGGAAGTCTAATTGTAACTAGCATGGCTGCGGAGTTTTGCGTCACGCACTGCATCATGCCGCAAGCTCGGATGNGCATGCACATACACTCAGCATGATGTACCCCGGATATGTGCCAAAGGGCATAAAGCATGAGTGTGGTGTATGCTCAGCATTTGTTGTGGAAGCTATTACACAGTGAACATTGGGTTGAATGATGTCGAGTTGCTGTCCGATGTTTGATATGGCCAACAGACAGTCTCCCGTCAGACAATATCTGGATGACTCTACCCCAGGTTGAATCACTGGGAAGTTGGTGGGAAGTCTAATTGTAACTAGCATGGCTGCGGAGTTTTGCGTCACGCACTGCATCATGCCGCAAGCTCGGATGGTATTTCGAACGACAAGAACCGCTGTACAAAGTTTAACAGTGGCCGCCCACAAGCGACCACAGTGACGGAGGACTGGTACATTGTCTTACAGGTGAGGAAAGATAGACGGCAGAGACAGCAGGTGAAATTGCAAGACGTATGCAGTTTGGTACTAAACAACTGATATAGTATTTTACCATGGTTAGGGGACAGCACACAGTAAGCTTTTGCTGTGGTGCGGAGAACTTAAGAAACTCAGCAGTGGCATCGAGTGCTCAATGAAGACGACAGCCGATTTACTCTCGCTAACGATTCCGGACATCTATACAAGTGGAGACAGCAGGGAACATGCAATTATCCCTCCAACATTATCGAATGGCACCCGTTCGTTGGTGCCATTATGGTGAGTCATAATGCTTGGTGACTGCACGGAGCTCTACATCTCCCAATGAGGTTCAAGTCACTTGCGACTGTTATCTTACTTAGGTTCTCCGTACTCACGTGCGTCTTTTCCGGGGTACCGTGGGCCCCCGAGTTCCTCTTCGCGGACAACAATTTTTGCTCCTCATTACACACGTGGCTGTTGCTGAGGTGTCGGTGAGTGACGACATTTGCAGCATGGGCTTTCCCACATGGTCTCTGGACATAAATACAATCAGACACGCGTGTGGGACATTGTCGGGAAATGCCTGGTAGCACCTTGCAAGCCGTCAGCAATGACTCCGCAGCTGCGATTGGTCCCACAAGAGGAATGATCCATTATACCCAAGGAGTTATTTGACAACCTCGTACTTATCGTGAACCGACAGGGCACATCCTGCATTGAAGTCATACGCACTTGCCGTATGACACGACACGTGAAAACCTGTCCTGTCCTTAACTTTTGCACACCAGCGTATCATTGCAAAAGTTATGAAACAGAATTTCAGCTGCAACTGATTTAATTTTGGTTAATTCGCTGACAGTATTAGTTTTGACATGCCAAACAGTTTCTGCTAAAATTACGTGCAGGAAGAGCCAAGAATTTTTTTTTTAAGCAGGGATTGTTTTCGAAGGCCCAGTGCAAATTGCTCATTTGATTGTTGTTATCTGGCAAACGTCGGTGCGTGAGAGAGGTGGGACTCGCACTCACCTGGATCATCTTGTCCCGCTTGCCGTCCCAGCTGAGGCGCTCGTCGTACAGGGGGTCGCTGTGGGTGCCCACGAAGATGGGCTCCCAGTGGCGGTAGCGNGGGGTCGCTGTGGGTGCCCACGAAGATGGGCTCCCAGTGGCGGTAGCGGTTGACCCTCCGGCCGATGTTGAGCACGTGCATGTAGGGCGACTCGCGGGTGGCTTTCCAGCGTTGCGCGTTGGGGATGCTGTGGCAGTCTCTGCACACCTGCTCGTGGAACGGCACGGCGCTGCCGGCTCGCAGCATCCTCAGCTGCAACCAGCCACGGAGGTAACATGCGCTAGAGAGCAGCTAGCTCAACATTGAATGGTTGTTCGTCACTAGGGCTGTCGAATCGCATGCCTGGGAGACTCCACAGTTACAGGTTGCTTACAGTTANGCCGCTAAGCGCAAGGCTCTGAACTGGCGTGCAGTGTTCTCGTCGTACTGCGTGTACCTATGGGACTTTCAGCGGAGACTCTATAATTTTATTTGTGGAACGCCTGTAGCAAAGTTGAATGCATGCCCCTTGATTTCTTCCGTATGTATATAACGGGTATATTTTGAGATACAGCACTTTGAAAAAGCCGCCTTTAGCTATGTTTGAGTGCTCTGAAATTGTGTTTCTAGTGTGCGTGACATCTTGCAAGTAACCGACAGGCATAGTATGTAGTGTGCGTTTTTTTTTTTTTCGTAGACTAGCACATTGGACGCACGTTTAATAGTTTCGTAAAAAAAAAAAACCTTGATTTCGTGAACACACTGCAACACAGTTTGAGCACCAGGCAGGCGGACCCCTTAAGATATGCTTGTATGCACACTACATATTCTTCCAAAACATGTAAAACTAACATGGCTATAGGCCTCATCACTTTATTCATGTATCAGTTAAGTGAAACAGTGAAATTATTCTAAGAGTATTAAATACTTANGCTATAGGCCTCATCACTTTATTCATGTATCAGTTAAGTGAAACAGTGAAATTATTCTAAGAGTATTAAATACTTAACAAATACGCTAATTCTTACACGTAATATGAATTGTAAATCACAGAAAGCGTAAGAAGTCATTCCGGTGTTCACAAATGTTTACCTTACACTTTTAATTGAACATTAAGGCATGGAACTACTTTCCCTTTGTCGTTACCAACTTTACTGGGCGCGTTACCAACTTTACTGGGCGTGTTACCAACTTTACTGGGTGCTTGCCAATCAGCGNGTTACCAACTTTACTGGGCGCGTTACCAACTTTACTGGGCGTGTTACCAACTTTACTGGGTGCTTGCCAATCAGCGTGGTCGTTAAAATGTGTGCAGGCAGGGGCAGTGGAATTTTACAAAGGTTAATTTCAAGCATTTATGCATAATTGATTTTATATGCTTTTTACTCAAGAGAGAAATAAGATATTCTTAAATTCAAATTTTAATTCTTTTTTTATTTAATTTTAATGAATATCACTGCCAAATATTCCGAAACTATGAAGTTACTGACGAACAAAATATTCACTGTTTACTGCTGGTTCTTTTACTGCTGATGAACCATCGGTGATTTTAGTGCTTATCAGCAGTAACGGAATGCTGCCGCTGGCAAGAATTTTATAATTGTTTACAGGCATCCATTCACTCACTCTTTTCCTGTTCAAACTTCGTTATTACAATCACGGGCTACGTAAAATTAAAAAAATTGTCCTGCTGGTTTTCTATATAAAAAAAATTAACAAGTGTTAGTTCTCAATGATATAAACAGCTGCCCATTTTTATTCTCCTCAGTTCAGTCAGTCACAAGTGATTGCATAGCCGCAGAGTCGGCATAATCACACAGGCAAGCTAGGCTGGAAGATGTTGCATTGGCGTGGACTGTGAAACAGACGCGATTGCTCGGCGAGTTAATCATAACCATGCAGTGAAATAAAATCAAACACATATTATAATTCTCTGTAGCATCAACAACAACCACCAACAAGCAACCTTTCACATGTGATCGATACCTGTGTTACTGTAATCACTAGTGCGNGTAGCATCAACAACAACCACCAACAAGCAACCTTTCACATGTGATCGATACCTGTGTTACTGTAATCACTAGTGCATGCGTCACCTGTGTAGGAACACTCCGCTAGACATCCCAGCAGATGATTCAAACCTACCCCGTCACAGCTACACTCAAATGCATACACATATGAACACCCCCCCCTCATATCTCAAAAAGTGCTCGCCAGGTTATCAAAATGATCACATCACTGAACTTGCTGCTTAATAACATGTTATGGTATTGGGAGAAATGGGTATATCCCCATTAAAAAAAAACAGAAGTTAATATTGACACCTCAGAGCTTAATTACATTTCGGAACAGACATAGATTGTCTTATGAGCCCTGTAGTGCCAATTACAAATTCATAATCACAATTTCTATACCTTCAGCGGTTAGGAAGATATTTGGAGTAAACATCTTAGCTGAATAACCGTGTATATATTATAGGAGAGAGATATGCAAGCAAGTACACATACAAACACCCTACACCTATACGCACACACACACACACACACACACACACCTATACCTATATAAACACACACATCCCTATATCTCTGCACTTTTAATCTCCCTCGCCTCTTCACCTGTGCACTATGAAGANTCCCTCGCCTCTTCACCTGTGCACTATGAAGAGATGTATAATGAAATGCCTCCCACTGCTATCCTATAAATACTGTAAACCCTAATAATAATACTGGGTTGAACCAATGGCATGCTCATCACTCTGGTTCAAGAAAGGCACTACGAGAAGTGAAACATGAAAAGGAAAATGTGACTGTTGGTGTTAACGCTGCATGTCAATGTCGCTGAAAGTTTACAACTTGCTTGCACTATAAACAAATGTATACCGTAATTATTTTGTGAGGGAACACCAGGCATATTGTGCTCTTGTGATGCTACACCAGTGATGTATGCTATAGTCGGTTCACGACTGGAAGAAACTTTTGAAAATCAACCTTTGAAAAAACACCCTAGCCTTTAGCGACATGCATATAACATTACAAACAGCGGCGAGCGCGGATACAGTTATCCCGTCAGGTTGCCAGCACAAAGAGAGGAAATAGTTCCAAAGTTTTAACGTAATTGTTAATTTATCGCTTACAAATGGGTGTCGAAAAGAATTGTATCTTATTATGCCAATTATTAATGACGTGATGCTAACACATTTAGATTTCATCGTTTCTTGCATAGTCACAAGATTACGCTCAAGGTTAAAGTAACGCGGCCATTTGTTTACTAACCTTCGTAGTCCTTGTGTTGTTGACACACGTGCCAGAGAATTTGTGCGATTATCTTGTTTAACCTATAATAATTCATTTGTTTGTCTTATTTTACTAATATCCGCTCTTTATTATTTGGTTTTTAATAACGTATGATTTTAATTTGTGCTCACTTTCAGTTCTAATTTCTTTTGTTTTTATGTGTTTCGTGCACGTGTCTTTCCTTTGCCTCTTTATTCTAACGTTGCAGTATTTGCATATAAGAATTGTTTTCACATTGTCGAAGACGTAGAATCCTTCACTCGCAAACTCTGCCATCCTGTCGAAAACCGTCACAACCATTTTTTAATAACGTTTTACAATTGCGCGAAACATCATACTCAACCACCACGCCATTTTAACGTCTGTAGCAATTCCGATCAATACTGATGATCTTGCCTTCGATGTACGGGAATTTATCGATAGTCACTAACAATCGATTGCAAATAGACAACAACTATCGATTCATAAAAATACTCGCATTTTGGGTTTATAAAATGAAATGTTTTTTCGCTGGCATCGCATATTCTTTTGTGTGAAATTCTTAAGGTTAAAAACTTTACGCTTGTGGAATATCCATTAATAATATGTACATTACATGACTTTTATAATGGGCACGTGCATGTACGAACTCATGTACACACACAGTGGAATGTAAACATTGCATGTAAACATTGCCATGTGACTGTCACATGGCAATGTTTGTTTACCTTTGGCGGAAGGTTACGAAATGGGCTTGAAAGTAAATCTTTAGCAGGGCTTCAAGAAAGTCTCTTCCAGTCGTGAATTGACTATANAGGTTACGAAATGGGCTTGAAAGTAAATCTTTAGCAGGGCTTCAAGAAAGTCTCTTCCAGTCGTGAATTGACTATAACAGAGGTAATAAAAAGAAATTTGTGTTACACTCATGTATAGATAGGTATGCCATGGAAAATATTGATAATAATCTAATCTCCTAAATGAGATTTCAGTACATTCTGTGATGGGAAAATACACTTGAATGGCTTTACTGCAGGCCAGAAGTGTCTACAGGGCGTATCAGCTATCTACCTGGTTAAGAACTGTGAGAAGCACATCTTGCCAAGGTGTTGAGTATCTGCGGGTGATAGAAGAGATTTGGCGCACTCACCAGTTGGGTCTTGCTGGTAGGCAGCGGGGACCCATCGCGCAGCTCGAAGATGGCCAAGGGGAAGACCTTGGGCCCGGGCGTCATGAGGGGCCACTCCTGCCGCAGCACCATGTCCAGGAAGCCGTCGACGAGCCCCAGGCTAGGGTACAGCTCGACGTCGGCCGCCAGGACGTAGTGGGTGCCCGCCGACTCCCGGGCCACGTTGCGCGCGACGTTCACCGGGTAGGGCAACTCGCTCTTGGCGCGGTACGTCTCCGAGGGCGGGACCTCCTCCCAGGGGGCCGGCCCGGAGCAGTTGGCCACTCGTGACAGCAGGTCCTGGGTGTCCGGGACGTGCTCCGGCAGGTGGTCCCTCTCGAAGAACAGGTGGAACGTGACCAGCTCCGCGACCAGCTGCGACAGGCAGTCCCTCGCGTGGACGACGGCGTCGCAGGCGCGCGCGAAGTCGTCCCCTGGAGCGTGAATCGCGAGAGAGACGGGCGCGAGCCAGCGGTCCACCAGCGCGTCCAGGTTCCCCAGGAAGGTGTAGTCGCAGTGCGTGGTGAAGGTGACGCTCTCGAAGCAGCGCGCGGTGCGTGTGGCCGTGACGTAGTTGTAGAGCACCCAGAACTGGCCGCGCTGCGCCGTCCTCTGCTCGAGCGGTCGGTCGTGGCACGCTACGACCTGCTGCAGCTGCCGGGACCTGCGGGTCATCAGGCCCGCGTCCGGGTCGGGCGCCCTCCCGGAGTACAGCAGCAGCCACAGCAGCAACGTGACATTCAGGAGAATGCTAGCCTTCTGTACCCAGCCTCTCATCTGCGACGTGGAGACTGTCCTCAGTGCCGTGTCACCAGTCACCTAGCTGCATGTTGCAGAACACTGCTCTGGCCAGAGTTGGTTGACAGCTGCATGTCTTCGCCTGAAACCGAAACCAAAGATAAGGCTTTAGCTTTGCAATCTTCGGTGTTTAGATCAATTAAGCACCTTCCATGGCCCAAGTTTGCTTAGTGTTTAGGTGTTACATTAGGACTCCAAGGTTCCGGGTGCAAATCCCGAGTAAGCCATGGATATGTGCACTTGCGCAGCACCAACCCAAGGTCATACTCCCATCGTAGTCGTATACCCAATCGAACGAGGTCACATTAATTTCAATTGTGTCATTAGCTACAAAGTTATAATGTCGAAATGTATCACCCTGCAAACATTTAATCGCCGTTCCTGAGTAAAGAGATTTGGGCGGCTCTTAACAGCGAGGTCTTGAGAGCCGATGAGGGTGATTGAGGTGAGTATGGAGCGGCGCCGGAATTAAAGGGTGGGGTAAACGGGAGATCCCCGAGAAAACCCGCCGACCAACGGCATCGTCCGGCACGATTCCCACTTGCGCAAATCCTGTGACCCGGCCGGGAATTGAACCCGGTTCGCCTTGGTGGGAGGCTTGCAGACTAACCGCTCAAACTTTAATTGAATTAAAAAGATAAAATGTGACATGTTGATTTCATGTTGCACTGCATCGCTTACCTTGCCCCGCCCCTCTCGAGCGACCGAATGAGTGTGCCAAGGCCAGAGTGGTAACCCGAGGATTGCGCGGAGATTTACAAAGGAGAGCCGCTGCCGCGATAAGCCTATCGGGACACACGTGCCGCCTTCTGTCATTGAGAGGAATTGTACGCATGAGTTTATCACGGCAAGAATGTTCTGGTCATCGCCCCCCACCTCTCAGGACTGCTAGCATCGGCACAGTGGAGAGTGAGACTGACGGGCGGGACTACTGAACTGCATGCGTGCATGACAGACATTAAAAATAATGGCAATAGACAGATTGAGTACGTTTAAATAATGAGTGCGAATTAAGTGACTGTTACCAATATAGAAACCTTGATAAGGACCTTAATTAGAATATATATATTCATTAAATATTCAGCTCACTGAGAATAGCAAAAGTAGCAGTGGAGATAGGCTGTTTAATTTTGTAAATAACATATGTGTGAATAAATTAAAAATCTAATTTAGTTCTTTTATTTTTATTGAGACCTTCGTTTCTCACGAACTTGGATAACCCCTGGCGTCTTGTAACTGTATATAGGTGTATGTATTATAAGTTTTCTGTAGCCAAGCATAGATTACGAAAAGTTTGGCAGTCATGAATTTTTCAAACAGTGAAAACTAGATAGCCATAGCATTCAGAATTAAATGCACCGATGTTAAATATAGCTACGTTCATGATCACAAAATCTGTAACAGCTGTCTTAAAAAAAATATCGTACAATTAATTTTATTATGTACTTCAGGACAGACTAACTTCTTGTTATTCTTTCGCTATCTGTTGGACGGAAAACGGTCGATACATGTGCTAGGATAAATACGCGAGCAGACGGGACAACAAAAATACAAACAAAACCACTGAAAGCAAACGTAGCACAACTTCGTCTCTATTGTGATTTGTCTGCAAAATCACACGTCACACTCACGAATCAAGCAAGCGCTAGACGCCCGCAAGCTTTTCTTTACACGAACATACGTGTTATTATAAATATCTACAGAATAAAATGTTGTAAATTTTGAAACAACTATTTTTTCGTATGTACTGATTTAGTAGTTTATACAAGTTATTATTAGAAAAATAGACAATTTTTTTAAGTCGAAAATCATGCATTATATTAGCTGTTGTATGAAATGTTTCGTTTCGAGAATTCAAATTTGTATTCAACTGAACAAACCCCATCGAAAAATACTGTGTAGTTCAAACTCGGTCCTTGATTTAACATTTCGCAAATTTACGCACGACGAGGGGCCTTTCCGTATCCCTTAAATGGCCCGTATACCTTTTGCTTGAACTGTACACCCGCCCCCACTCTACTAGCACTTTTTCCTATCATAATAAAGAGCATGATTCCTATCCTCTGTCTCCTGTAGCTTTTTCTGTAAACATGATAATGCATGAAACAATTTTGTAATTCTTTCCTCTCGAAAGTGTTTTTACGGTGACTATGCCGGTTTTTCCCCTTTCTCTTCTAAATATAGTTTAACTATAAGTACACTTAGGGAGGTTGTCATAGCCACAATCTGGCCATGGCAGCCCAATCCCTCTTTGCCGTGATGCATGTCTCCTTGCATGATACGCCCTTTCTTGTAGGCGTATGGGGCTTAGCCCTGAGACGCACTTAACTCCCGTCCCTACCGCGGGCTCATATAACACTTAGTTTTAGAGTAGTTAGTAAAAAAAAAACAGCTTGAACTGCGCTGCAGAGTGGTAGAAATACGGCTTTTTTTTTTTCACGCGAAAGTATTATACGTGCACCCAAATGCGCTGTTCTACGAAAAGATTTCTCTCGAGACGTAACGCGCATTAGAAACACCATTTCGGAGCGCGCCAACGTAGCTACAACCGTATATCAAAATATCCGGGTCAGATACATGGAAAAGCACTCTTAGGGACCTGCATTGAAACTTCCTGTGTATTTCCCACCAATAAAAAGACAGGGTCATCTAGGTACATGCAGCACGACGAGAACACTGCACGCCAGTTAAAAAACCAGAAGGGCTCATATTTCACATTTCACAGTTGTAACTCAGTACTACCAGATATGCTGTAACTGGGATGTGAAAAAAAGGCAAGTGTATGCATGTGTATATTTGCAATCAAACGTGCATATGAACAGCTGTTATAATATTAACAATAATTCCCCATACATGGCCATGGATGCATGCACATATGTATATGCAGTGTTCAACTTTTATTCACACGTACGAACGCTACTTGGGGGTCGCGAATCCATGTTAAGGCTGTTTATTGCCTGGTTGAGAATTTGGTAAAGGGAAATACATGTCTTTAAAGGAAATTTTTTTTGCTTTCCTGTTAAAGGTAGATACATACCACCAGGGACTTTTTTGAGCAGAAAAATACGCGATGCTTTGCTATCGAAACCTTTTGTAACAATAATGTATATTTCTTTTAATTTCAGAAAACTTAATAATTATATAAAAAAAAATTACTGAAAAAACAAATGGTTATATTTGCCTCGATACAGGGCTTGAGAGTGTCATTTCTCACGCTTGTGTTTTTGTTTTAAGTTTATGTCTTCAAAAGAAATATAATTTCATTAAAATGTATTTCTTTATACCTAGGGGCAGTGATATTTCGCGAAAAGATTTCGAGACAAGATACAGTCCAAAGAACTGTAGGGTCGTCCAGCTTCTTTGATTGGCTAACAAATGTTCTGGCCCGTGCTAACCGTTTGCGCACGAATCACGAAGGTTCAGTGTCGGAGTTACTTAGTCCCGAGTGGATTTGTCAGAGACGGACACGGCACCAGCAGCCAGTGGAGGTATAACAACAGCTGAGGTGTGTGTATAGTATTGAAGTCTACTGTGTGCTCCGATTTTTACGCGAAAAGTCACTGGCCCTAATCATAGCAACTGACACCTTTGTAACCAGTGGAGGGTGTTTCAGTAGATCCAGTGCACAATAAATAAACCGGTAAGAAATTGTTGATTTGTCAGCAGCAGCCAATGGCATTATCCACAGGGAAAGCCGCTGTCATTGGTCTTAGCTTTCGACCTCGCACAGTATCGACGTCGACCATGATTTTACCTACTCCACAACATGTCAGATGTGAACGAGTATACCCGGCATAATATGCCAAGGGGTTACAAATCTCAGATTTCGACGTTATTGTTTTTATATAAACCAAAGCAATATAGTTAACTGAAACGCACACTTAAACACACATTCACAAAAATATTGTAATACATAAAATTTCAAGAACCAGACATGCAATTCACATTTTAGGTACTCAACGATTTTCTGGTACAAAAGTTGTGTTCCCTCTGATCAGTATCCTACAGAAAAATTTTCGTAACATAATTTGCTAGACGAAATAATCGAGTTTTTACTTATAAAATTGACAATCTTTGCTAATTTAGTTTTTTTTTTAAATCATAACCCAAATTCCGGAGTTACGCGGTGTATTAACATGTATTTCGGTGTTATTTCGGTTTCACCGCTATTCACCTTATCTTTTCAATGACACAGAAAACAGCATACGAATATTTTCGCGTTACGTCATATTTATTTGGGAGTATTGGGGCCTAACTACTCGGAATATTAAAATAAAAAAGTAAAAAAAAATACTAAACGTAAAAGAACTCCTGTTAATCAAAATGCAAAATAATTTTAAGTTGCCTGGCTTATTCAAACAGACTTTTCATATTTTCTCTACTGATATACTTTTCACCAGTCGGAATCCCGGCCACAACTTCGCATCACACAGTAGCCAATTACTGTAGAGACCTGAAAAATCCGCGAGTTCAACGACCTCCGGGTTAGACTCCACGGTCTTATGTGCAATCGTGCAGATATCAGTTGCCCATTGGTTGCTCGCTGCCACAGTGGAGGGCGATGGGTGGACGTGCATTTTGTTGTATGTTTCTCATTGGCCCCGGGGTTCTCCAAGAGGTGTCATATAACTCGTGGGCCAATGGCAAATGTGACACAAACGTAATAGTTTTCCGATTCTAGCTTGTCCGATAGTTAATCCGCAAAATTTTCAGGACTCTATCAATTAGACATGGTCTATTCGTGGTTGAAAAAAAAAAATGCGAAACCTATAACTAGAAGAAGTGCCATATGATAAATGTGGCAAATACGTTTGTATAGCTTATCTTGAAAACATGAAAAGAAAACCGAATAAAAATAAAAAGATACAAAAATAATATTTCACGAAAAAATGCAAAAAAATGCAAATAAATAACATGTAATTTTTTATCATCTCATCCTCATACAAGAAATAAACCTTAAATTTATGTAGACTTTATATAAATGAAAAAAAACATTAAATTATTATAAAAAAAGAATCAAGTAAACAAAATATTAATTCAAATAAATAAAATCTTATTATTTTAATTTCTAAAATAATACTAAATTCAATTCATAATAAAAAGGGGAAAATATGGCAACACCAAACTTGAATCAGCTGACTGTTTTCAACATAAAATTATTGGCTAGAAATTTATATCCAATGGAATCTTCCAGATTAACCTTTGAAAAATCACCTCGTGTAACGTTTTCGGTTGTTTCCTAAGTGTACCATATATCACAAGCGTCTTAGAGTGGCATTCTTGAACAGTTCGTTTGCCGTAACCGCAAACTCCTCGCGTATACGAGAAGACTGTCTCTGAAGGGCCTCTTAAATATCTCCTAAACCGAGCTTGAATTCAGGAACGAAGTTTGTGAGTCCTTCTTTCGCGAGGCATTTCGAGAGCCCGATGATTTTTCTGAGCCCCTGTGCGCGAGGCTAAAAACGCAGAGTACGTTTCCACTTATCGGCAGTTAGCGACAAGGTTTCAACTGAAACGGATTCGTCGAAGAGAAAATGCGTTGCTAAAGATATTTGTAAATGTATGTGCATAGAAGCAAAATCGGTATTAACGGAACGTAAAACACAAACGTGCTTATGAAATATTTCACAATTTGTTCTATATGTTCTGCCGAAGCATTATTATCTCTACTGTGACCTGAAATTATAAAACTGATACTTTAAAATTAAAAAAAAAAAAAAAAAAAAAAAAANAAGGGCAATAATTAAATACATGAATAATAATAGGGAACGGAAAAAAAAAAATACTGGGAATTCTGCTGTTCTAGTAAGATATGTGTGGTATCCTTGTGGATATGGTAGCACGTCAATGATGATTTGATGTATGTTCAAATCCCGATCCAGAAAAAATGTATTAATTTTTAATATTATACTCTTTGCATTTCTAACACTACGGAACTTATATTATTTTCCTCCAAAACACTTTATTAGCAGCACAAACGACGAAAATCAATTATTAATTTTACAGATATTCGTGGAAAGTTCCTTCCCGGAAAAAAAAAAAATACACAAAAGCATAGACATATGCATGACACTAGTTCTATTCCTAATTTCGCCGAGATTTTTTTTAACACACTTACTTGGTAGTAATTAAAAATAATACTTGTGCTGCATCAAACCACGACAAGACGAGCGAGCAACAGATAAACACAATAGTACGTAATCCATCGTTTTTTGAGGTTAGTTTTTAAATTTACTGTATTATTTTCCACCCTTCAATTTGCATGAGTCAAGAACAGCATGTAAACACTTCAAAATAATTGTATCTGCCGGTGCATTGTATCTCAGTTATTGAAACGATGTAAGGTGTGCGCCATTTGTACAACTGCACTGAGAGGTTAACGGGATGCGAGTCGTTTAGGATAGGTAAAGACTTCTCGTAACTTCGAGAGTGGCCGCAACTGTAACCAACACGCAAAGAGCTCGCTAATCGTTTAGGAATCTCGTGGTCCAGCCAAAACAAGATGCGCACCGGATGTGGCTCGCATCTCCATCGCGAAAGTGACTATGAATACCAGCCTACTTCTGTTGACATTTTAAGTATCTAATTTTTTTTTTACTTGAAGTTTAAACTATATTATATATATATATATGATAATATACAATTTATAATTAATAGGTATGAATTAAAACGGGGAGAAAATATGCGTGTTGGTAATGCCTAGAGACCTGAAAAATTCGTGTATTCATTTCGGGTACAAGCTAGAATTCAAAACCCCGTACGTTTGTATTGCTAATGCTATTGGCCCACCCGTTAAATTACACCTCCTGGACAACTCTGAGCCTATAATAAATACACAGTAAAATGCAGACCGAATCACCGTCTTCCGCTAATACAACAAGCAACCAATGAACAGTGATATCTGAATGATTTTGCATACGAAAATAGAGTATAGCCTACATGTAATTGAACTCGCGAATTCTTCAGGTCTCTATAAACAAATCCTAGTAAGAAGTAGTTCTTATACAAAGTATTACTGAACTGAGGGCGCACGAATGCGATGCACTGTCCCTGTGATGTAATTTTCTAGACTTAGTTAAGCCTTGTTTGCATGAGGCGGAGGAATATCCTGGAAGTAGAACTTAAGCATGCCTTCAGAAAAGTTGGAAGTAACCGCGAATGGACTATATGTAGGGGCAGTGATATTTCGCGAAAATATTTCGATACAAGATACAGTCCAAAGCACTGTAGGGTCGTCCAGCTTCTTTGATGGGCTAAAAAATCTTCTGGCTCGTGTTTACCGTTTGCGCACGAATCACGAAGGCACAGTGTCGGAGTAACGGAATCCTGAGTGGCTCGGTCAAATGCAGAAACGACACTAGCGGCCAATGGATGTATGACAACAGCCTAGGTGTGTATATAGTATTGAAGTCTACTGTGAGCTCATATTTTTTCGGGAAAAATCAGTGGCCCTGACTATAGGCAGGGCCACTGATTTTTCGTGAAAAGATTCACGCCGAGGCTAGACTTCAATATCCTATGTGCACCCTTGCAGTCTTCATTTGACTAATGGCTGCTTGTATTTGTATGAAGACAAGTCTGTTACATGAGTGAGCCAATCAGAATTAAGTTTCTCCGATACTGACCGTCCGCGATTCGCGGGAAGACAGATGAGACACGCGTAATAATTCGAATGATCCAATCACGAAACTGATTTTGAAACTAAAGTGCGTTGGAACACACGCTTGTACTGAAATCTTTTCGCGAAAAAAAAACAGGCGCCCATAACTACAGTCGTATTATTGTGTAGAGAACCGAAAATTTCGCGTATTCATTTGGCAACAAGCTAGACTCACTCCAGAATCCTTTATGTACTCGAGTCTCTGTTAGATGTTCCCCCAGTTTCATCGCAGGCCAGTTATAAACTGTGTACCATATAAGAAGGCCACATTCTTGACAGATGACAATCGCAGCGCCTTTTCGTTTATGCATCCATTCGCCATCAACAGGCGTGTCAAGAATAGGCTTTGATGTGGCGAGTCAGCGCGTCCAGGAGGTGCTGCTACGCGTGGCAATTGGTGAACTGCTTGGGTGGCGCTGCATTCGTAAACGGAGCTCGGTGGACGTGTGTAGGGTTGTTCGTAAACGCGGTACACGAAATATATGTTACTTTAAAAATTATACAGAGCTCGCGGGAGAATAAAACCATCTGTATATGCGCGTAAATACGTTATTTTAAACAACAAAACTATAACATGTTTCTGGGTGTAGTTTGGGATATGGATAACAGATAGCGTGGAAGTGCATGTTGTAACAGATGGCACGCCTGTAACTCACAAGATGGCAGCAAATGGTTGGACAGTCTGGAAACTTTGGATTTTTTCGTTACATTTGGATACGGATCGTTTTATTGTGCATCTCATTTTGAACACCTATACATTACTATTTTATCACAAAGTGTCGTTTCTAAAAATAAAAACTGCTGTTTTATGACCACGTAAAATAAAATGTATTAATTAATCTACGAACTCTTTCTTATCCGCGTATTTTCTGCTTGTCTGATGTGCGTCGGCACTGCTATCAGAATAGCCAACATAATATTAACTTTTGTTCGTTCGTGCATCAGCTGATACAGGATTTTGTAAATGGCACGTTGCTTGTTTTGAATACATCACAAGTTGCCACTCACTGACTGTCAGAATGTGGCCTTCTTATATGAAATGAACTATAACGGTACTCGGTCCTAGTTTTCTTGCAGGTCGTTTATTGGTTCAAATTCGTCGAGGTAATGTCTTACAGACTGCGATTCAATTGGGGCAGAAAGGTAAATGTATATGTATTTAAAGTCTAGCTTGTCCTCAAATGAAATCGCGAAATTTCCGGGTCTCTAATTATTTATAGCGCCACCTGTTTTTAGCGAAAATATTTCAGGACAAGTTGGTGATTGGATGATATCAACTGTTATACATTGCTGGTGTCTGCCCGCGAATTATACAGACACTCAGTGTCTGAGTTACCTCATTCTGATTGGCCCAGTCAGATAAGGAACTGTATCCTGACAAAGACACCTGGCCAATGACCATAGGAAAACTGCACTTATGCCTGAAGAACTCGCGGATTCATTTTGGGACAATCTAGAATTAAAAACACGTGCGTTTATATAACTTCAGCCGTTGGTCCACACGATGTTTTGACACCTCCTAGAGAACGATGGCCCAATTTCCACCGTGACCGCAGAAAACCAATGCGCTGTTGATATCGCCATATTTGTACATAATACTGTAGAGTCTAACCTGCAGGTCATTGAACTCACGAATTTTTCAGGTCTCTAACCAAGGGACATTGAAATATAGCCTTCAAAACTGGCGGCCCTGGTTATTTGCAAGTGTCGCAACTCACCTGTGCTCGGTTGCCGGCAGATCGCGCGGGCGTACCGACTCACGACGATGGCGGACGAAGACACGAGTGTTAAACAGCGCCGCCGTGCGCTCGACGCGTCGCGAGGCGACTGAAAGAAACCTGCCAGCAGCGGACTCTCGCCGAAGACGGTGTGCGAGTGTGTGTGCGTGCGTGTGTGCCGACCCGTCGCAAGGTTGCAGCCGCCGTTCC
>NQII01003591.1:49488-63387 GCA_002778355.1 Clitarchus hookeri
GGCGCAGTGCCACGAGCCATAATTACTGTTTCACAATTGATGCGGTGATCTGTCGGCGACGGACACCGTCTGCGATGGTGCTGCTATCTATTTCAAGGGTGAAAAATTACATTTCCAGGCCTCGCAAATGCGACGAAAGACACGCGGAAAAACATCGACACCGTGTTTTAAGTGGCCAGAAGACGAAGAAGAAAAAAAAAACAGGGCAACATGAACGCGCTGTCCGATGGAAATTAGCGAGAACGAGAGACGTAATAAAACGAAGGGAAATTATTTTCATGTTAATACACGAATTTTACGGCATTGCCTATTTCGTACATCCACGCGGCAACAATAAAAATAGAAATACAAAGACGTCGGCGCATGCGCGATCGTCGTTTTCAAAACGTAAACAAACAGTTGTTTTTTTAATCTCCTTGTAAACAAACACTACCTAAATCTTCTTCTTTTCCGTCGCAGGCTGTCGCTGATGAACGCAACGCAAGAATTTCGCACAACGCACCCAATACTGACGTACTGCTTCTTATTGTTGCCAAACGTACCAGAATGCTGGTGTTTATACCAGATTTTCTTTCTTGGTACCAAGGTTCCAGATTTTTCTCATTCTGGTACGCATATAGGGGCCTATACCAAAATTTTGTTGGTCACGAAAATTTGCTGAATTGTACTGATGTTACTGGTGTAGCGAAAGTATCGGGTAATTAAAATTATTTTGCAAACTGAAATAAAAATAGTTGTGTATCCCAACTGCTTAAGAGTATTTGAAGTAATATTGTACTTCTAGTTTGTGACCACACATAGTGTTAAATCAGGTTACATTGCCTCAAAGACTTAAAAATTATCTATATATGTTTAATCTTTCACTAAATATGTTTAAAATAAATTCAAATTTTCATTTTGTAAAATAAGTACCGGTAAGTAAAAACCTGAAGAATTCGCGGATTCATTTTGGGACAACCTGGAATTCAAAACACGTGCGTTTATATAACTTCAGCCATTGGTCCACGCGGTGTTTGACACCACCTGGTGGACGGTGTCCAATTGCCGCCTCCCACTGTGACAGCAGACAACCAATGTTCAGTTGATATCGGCATATTTGTACATATGACTGTACAGTCTAGCCTGCAGGTCATTGAACTCGCGATTTTTCAGGTCTCTGCCGATGAGTAATCTCTGTGCACCCTTAAAAAACAAAAAAAAAAAAAAATTCTCCCGGAATAGNACAGTTACGCAATTACAATAACTATAGAAAAAAAGCGGTGTATTTTTTATTAGTAACCAGAGTTTTATGGAGAATACCAGAATTTTTCAGCGCATAGTACCAGAATTTCATTTTCTCCATCTGGCAACACTGCATCGCAGTATTGTGGAACCAGCTTAAAACGTTAAGGCGCCCGTCTACCTGGCGCTTGAACTGCGTTGCAGAGTGTTCGAAACACACGTTTTTCAACGAAACTATTAAGCGTGCGTCCAACGCGCTGATCTACGAAAAGAACACACACTTCAGACGAGAGCTGTTAAGTACTTTCAAAATATCACGTACGTTAGAAACATCAATTCAGAGTACTCCAAAACCGCTAAAAACGGCCTTTCCAAGGCGCTGTAGCTCAAAATGCACGCATCAGATACATACAAAACTACTATAGGGGCCTGCACTGAACCTTCCTAAAGACTTCCCACTAATAAAATAATATGGTCACCGCTGAAAGTCCCATAGGTACACGCAGCACGACGAGAACACTGCACGCCAGTTCAGAGTCTTGCGCTTAGCGGCGATGGCGTACTTGATGCGCGTGGCAGTGTCGCCCTTATCGCTCCCACGCTTCTCGGTCTAAACGTGGGAAAAAGTTCCAGGTAGACGGGGGCCTTAAGGACTGACTAATGTGGTTCCGACGAAGGCCATTTGCTCCGCAGTTCCCAGAAGCTGGGGATTACCGGGGAGGCGGCAGCCGAACGGCCTTGACCGCCTCGGCAAACCAAGTCATCGTGCGAGGGCTGTACAAACACTGACGTCCCGGACGATCTTCTGCAAATCCTCCGTTCTCAGGCGAGCTTGATACCTACCTGGAGTTTTTTAAGGCCGAGAAGCGCTGGAGCGATAAGGGCGACACTGCCACGCGCATCAAGTGCGCCATCGCCGCTAAGCGCAAGGGCTCTGAACTGGCGTGCAGTGTTTTAGTCGCACTGCGTGTACCTACGAGACTTTGGAGCGGTGACCCAATTTTTTTCTGTTGGNACTGGCGTGCAGTGTTTTAGTCGCACTGCGTGTACCTACGAGACTTTGGAGCGGTGACCCAATTTTTTTCTGTTGGTGGAAAGTCTGTATGAAGGTTCAATGCGTGATCCTTGAGTAGTTTTGTATGGATCATCTTATGCTTATATTTCGAGATATAGCGCTTAGAAAAATCAAATTTTTTTTTTGCCGTTTTGGAGTACTCTGGAATTGTGGTTCTAACGCGCGTGAGATTTCGAAAGAACTTAACAGCCCCCCGTCTGAAGTGTGTGTTCCTTTCGTAGATCATCATATCGGACGCGTGTTAAATAGTTTCGTGCGAAAACGCGTATCTCAAACTCAGCGCAACGCAGTTCGAGCGCCCGTTAACTATTTGTACGACCTAGCAACACCTGGGAGCTTATTCCGAGTTTCGTCGGTAGCTGCCGACATCGTCTCGAACCTAGTGTCTCGCAGCTGACGAATATAATCGGCTGCTTCAAGACGGTATTCAGAGTTGTTCGTCGTTTAGCACGCAGGTACACTCGGGCATCTTCGGCTTACCGACTTTCCCCACTCCAAGCTAGACGAGCGTTAGTGTCTCCGCGCATGGTCGACAACGTACAGACGAAACATTACCAGAATTACTCGTTTTAAAATTGCTCAAATCTGTTTAAAAAGCATTACTCAAAGACAAGAATAGTAAGCCTTATATTTTTAGATCGTGAAAAATATTATATAATTAGAAATATGTATTTTATGAGAAAATAATTGTGTACTGTTTTCTTTGATTTTGTGGGGAGTGTGGGAAACTGTGGTTGGTGGCCATGTTGAACTGCATTTTTTTTACCTTCGTGAGATATAGAGGTTTACTTATTAAGGACGTGGCCAGGGTGTTTAGCAAACCATTTGTGTTTGTGGAAAAGAAAATATTTCGCCAAGGCTAAGTGAAGGAAAGTTAGCAGATTTTAAATATAGATTTCACGCTGTCCTGAATAACAAAGAAATGTACACATCTTGAAACGATTATACTAATATTCCTAACCTTAGTGTCCGCTGAAGTGTACCGTGGAGCCATGGAAGGTGATAATTTTGAATAAATATAAAATAAGTAACATTGACAGAGTCACTGGCGTTCTCTGGTTGATATATTATCACAGTATTGCTAACCTCTTACGCAACAGGCATTGAATTTGGTGTGAATTAAATAAACTTCTCTCCCTTTTTACCACATGAAAGCCTATGGTTTTTTAAACTCCGACAACCTTTCAGCGCAGAAAATATTTATTTTGTACAGAAGGAGCATACGTAGATTTTGAATGTATTTGTGTTATTCATTTTGACTTCAAAGTTAGTTTTAAAATTATTAAATGATGTGGAATTTATTAGTTTCTTCTTACTGGAATCAATGCAAGGAATTGTCATTTTGTTGCAGAATATATTCATATTCGTAATATTTAAAGTTAATCACGGTCTGTTTTAGTTAAAGTACATAAGACCTACCTATCAAATTCTATCCTTTAATTTTAAAATTAATATTCCACAATGTAGGCTATTAGGTGACAAAATACAAATGCACACAGCTTATAAGCTTGCCCTTTAAAAAAAATGTTGTTACCACATATAATATAATTCTATTTCACATATTTAAACAAAAAAAAAAGGTAAACTGTGGGGAGTTTCGATCTCAAAATGTGGAAATGTTTGTGTTGCGTGGAACTTAACATAACCACTCGCCCAACTAACACATTATTTATAAGAAACGAATAAATGTATATCTCAATTGATGTCCTAAGATAATAGGAGTTAATTGGTTAAATATTTACAATTGTGTATTCGTACATTAACGCGCTTGTAATAACATCCCACTCCTAAAATAATCTGTATCATGTTGTGCACAATATTTAAGAAGGACGGACGTGTGTGATGCACGTTTGTATTAGTTATAACCAATCTTTTCATGCTTATTCGTATCGTAAATGTATGTGTAGGAGAATTATAACTCCGTACAACACAAACACGTGCTGCACTGACTCTATGCTACACAATATTTATTTCCGTATCATTGAAATACACTGCCACATTTAATACCGGCGCCCGCCATATTGGTTTAACTACGAAATTCTAGCCTGCCGACTGCTCGTGAGCAGTTGATACGTCCCGACTCTACTCGTGACGTCACTCGACCTTCGTTTCAAGCTTAGAATACCGAGCAGTGGTCTGGAGCTGATAGTTGTAAAGAATCTATTTTTTTACGTCGGAAGGAGAGACTTAGAATAACCCCCCAGAGTGGTTCTTGCGGTGTTCATAAAGCTGGATGGTCATATTAGTATAGTATATAACATTCAAGTATATTATATTATACTATATTAATGCCAAGCTTTCTCTCATATATGCCACTCTTAAACTTGCAGAGATTTCTTATACGATGTCCAATGCAAAGACTATAATGTTGTATTTTAACAAGCAAGTGTCGTAGACTTCAAGTTTATTATAAAAAGTAATAAATTTAATAAATTTTGTATGTTTTCTTAATTAATATTTTTAGAAAATATAGCACGTCCGAAGTCTTCCCTCGAGAAGAAAATATTTTTATGTCCGATATAAGTAAGATAGAGATGTGAAAACGATGCCGAAATGATAGCAGACTAAGCTTGTTTTTTGTTGCAACAGGACAACACGTCAGTAAGGCACCACGTGAGCACCCTTGGTGTTATGTAGCACATCTAGTCGATATTCAATTCCTGTCCATACATTCGCCCACATCAAAGAGGGATCGATACAATGACTGTGGATGTCTGTTGTTGCAGAGTTGCGAGATCTGATACAGGAGTTCAGTAGACATTTTCCTTGATATAACCAATAGAAAAAATATATAATTAGTTTATATCATGAGAGCGTGATGTCTATCTGTTGGGACATCATGACATATCCTTCGTTCTGGAAAAGTCGTAGGCACGAATATCTCAACCCCAATAAGAGGGTGAACCGTCTTGTTGAAAAATGACATCTGCTGATACTCAAGCGACTGAGGAAAAGTAAACAATTGCAAAATGTCCAAATACACTAGATATTTATTGGTGTCCTCAGCGAATAGGAAATGATCCATTAAATTGTGATGCAAATGCGTGCAACAGACTTCCACTTTGGGCTGCCTCTAGTACACTCAGACACATCACCAGGAGGCTCTGAGACCCAAATACGCATATGTTATGCCGGTTCTCTACACCAATGACAAAAAGGTCGCCTCATCAGAAAAAGCAACACGTTTGAGATAGACTCATTATTGCCCAAAATGAGTAATAACATTTCAACTGCAAATTCACATTGACGCGTGACGTCCTTGGGCAAAAAAGCCTGAAAAATTTGCACTTTGTATGCATGAGTACTAAACGTTTGTGTAAAATATCGCGAAGAGAACTTTATGGCTGTATTCACTGATTTCTTGGGCCTTTGCAGAAAAGACTGTCTCACTTCTTCCATACTTTCAGGACACGTGGACCGTGGACGGTCGGCCAGTTCTCGGTAAGTCAGCAAAAGATCCTGCGGTCTTAAACTTGTCATACCACGACTTTTTGCCATTGATGTCGGGCAGCATCTTTCCATGCGTTGTCTGACTGTTCCTCTGCGCTGTAATTGGTGACCTGGTATCTTGGTACCAGAGGGCAGAATTAGCTTTGTCCGGATTTGTGAACGTGTCCGGTTTCCTGGACACTGCAACTGCTACACTACATCCACGTTACTGAAACCTACAACAAAAAACTTGGTTAGTTTTCCAACATTTGGCACCAGTTTCATGTCTCTATCTTACATATAGCGGATGTAATTAAAGTTTGTAATCAGGGAAATACGTTTGTACACTTTGTACAATATTTGAGCTGTAGATTTACAAGAAAATATTTGGCAACTAGCTATCAAACAATAGTTTCTTCAAATTCATAAATGTTAAACTTAGTATATGAACAGCTCATTGACACCTCACGAAGTGAAAGACCGTAATTGGGTCTGATATTCGTTGTCAGTTTATTATTGGCTCAGTGTCCTTGAGGAGGTGTAAAATTGTTCGTGGGCCGATTGCAAATGTATTTAAAAACGTATAAGGTTTAATCGAATAACTCGTCCCTAAATAAAGTAGAAAATGTTCAGGTCTTTATAAATCATTGTCATACTATTATCAAGAACGGAATTTGGATCTCGAAGATGCCATCTTTGGGGGCGGGTAGCATCTCCCGCCGGTACCCCATACCATTCGGCATCTTTCCAGTACTTTAAGGATTGGCCATCCTGTTTATTATGGAAACAGTAAATTACCATTGCCTCTTAACTTCTTTCATTCCAAAGTGGCATTCCATGTCGGGGATCCTAGCAGTTGTTTACGGTAAACTGAGAACTTTAGAAATCCCCTTTTAAGATCTACTTGTATGCACGTTGTGTAGTCTTCCACTAACGTTGCCCCGAGGCTGTTCACTAAATTATTCATGAGTCGGCCAAGAAAAANACAAATGTTTACCTGGTACTTCTAATGCAACGTTAAGTCATGGAACTATGTTTACCAACTTTACTAGGTGCATGCCAGTCAGGGTGCCCATTAAAATGTATGCATGTTGTGGCAGTGACATTTTTCAAAGGTTGATTTCGAAAGTGCGTAATTAACCCTGAATAGAACATACAGTAGCCTTATGCAAGAGGCTATCACTAGACTGCAAGACATATGTAAAATGAATCGTTATAACGGCAGCGAGTTATTTAGTACCTTATAAATCATATATAATTTTATCATTATGATATCTACGTATCAGTGAACATGTGAGCCTACCTACAATATTAGCTATTAAAATGATAATGATACATCGCAAAAAATAATTCAAATTATGACGTCTACCAATACGTGTCGCTCATGAATCTAGGGCAGCTATGTACTGGCAGTGTATATCCTGGGGAAGTTTTGTGTGTCCTGCTTAGGCAAATGGTTCAGACAACTTCTTTGGGCATAGATAAGCTTTACTGCTCTCGTAAGAATTGTGATACTTCATAACTCTTTTATAGATAACTACTAGTTTCTGGTAGAGCTAGCGAGAACTAAGCACCTTGTCGATGGCCAGGGGAATAAAATTTGTGCAGGAGGATAGGATTGTTGATTGTAAGAATCTTGCGATCATCCGGTAGTCACAGCAAAATGAAGTATTAACTTATTCATTTGCAAAAATATGTTCCACAACATGTAATTGTGTTTCCTTAGGTTTCAGAGCAGAATTCAAAATATTACTGTCGTCCTATTGATCAGTCAAAGAAGTACATTGCGGCCTGAGCTGAGAAGCAATGTCACCGTCATATAAAAATACCTTTGTTGAGAGCCATCACAAGACAGAACTTTACGATTCGCAAACATCAGGGAAAACATTGTCACGGCAACGAGTACGCCTTAGCAATTGGAAATGTTTACCTAAACGTCGCGCTCGTGAATTTATCGATTCCCTTGAAGACAGAAGTGGAGTCCCGCTGTGCCTTCACTCGCTCGGGGACATTTCCAAGACATTTGTCAAGCAGCCAGGCAACTGTTCATACGACAGAAACTATAATGGTAACGTCGCTTGTCTTAGTATTGCTGGCAATAACTGCAGTCGTGTCTTGTGACTCTGGTGTATTTAAATATGTAATAAACTCTCTCAGGGATTTATTACATATTCGGGAAATAGCTCTGGNTCTTGTGACTCTGGTGTATTTAAATATGTAATAAACTCTCTCAGGGATTTATTACATATTCGGGAAATAGCTCTGATCTACAGCGAAAACCCAATCTGTAAGTACTTTTTTTAAAAATTATGTGTGTATTTTCACGAGTAAAGTATGCGTTTATTTGTCAGGAATTATTTATTTTTAAAGAGATGGAAGACTTCAGAAATTATGACCAACTGTCAAATGTGACATGTAATTTATTTCAGCAGTTGTTACATGGAAATTTTCCCAAGCTACTCAGCATATAGAAATTGAAGCCCAGTTTAGAAATGTTCTAGTCCTTTGTTATGACATTATTTTGAAACTACACTTCTTTCTTGCCAGTTATACTGCATATCGTAAAGAAATCCATTTCCCTACATTGTGGGTTAATGCACCAAATTGCATGCAGTGCTATGAGGTGTGTGTGTGCTCTGGTGCGATGCACGGTGGGAAAGGAACAGCTCTTGTGCTGTATTGAACACCTGAAGCTACGGGCGGAAATACATCCTTACTCTCCTCAGTATGTACTAATATTCGGCATGCCTACCAGTAGAGTACGAGTGATATGTGGTATGTGGAATAAGTTTCTTACGATATATGATGTTTTCATTTGACCTGTTCGGGATGTCAGAGAGTCGTGCAGCAGAACAAGCAGATGTATAGTGTGTCAGAATATGTCCAGCATCCATCCTTCATTTGTATGATGATAAGAGGACNCAGCAGAACAAGCAGATGTATAGTGTGTCAGAATATGTCCAGCATCCATCCTTCATTTGTATGATGATAAGAGGACCGGTAGTTTCACGAACTTATTTCAGGACAATTTAAGACTTAAAACTGTGTATATTTGGCTTATTTCAATAGGCTTGCAGTTCGTAAGCCACGCCCTGCACTTATTTGGGAGAGTAAATACCATCCAAGAAAAGGTGTACCGAGTACGGTACAACCTGGTCTGCGGTAAAACTGGAGCATCAGCCAATTAACAAGTAACTGAGGCTCGAATGCACATATAACTGTGGAGTCTAGCTTCTAGCCAAATTAATCCGCGGAATATCAATGTATCTAGTAATTAACATTAATGGAAATGAGGCCGCAGTTGTGTAGTGGTTAGACTACTCGCCTCCCACCTAGACGAACCGGGTTTGATTCCCAGTGGGGTTACACCTGATTTTCGCATGTGTGAATCTGCCATTTCTGCAGTTTCCTCCTCCCTCTCATTCCGGCGCTGCACCATACTCACTTCACTTCACCCTCCTCGGCTCTCAAGACCTCCACTCCACTCAAACGGTCATATCTTCTCATATTGTAACAGACTATGCCACTATACTCTGTACACCAAGAGACCCATTCGTAGATCAAATATCCCTACGAAATATAAATTCAGCTGAGGACAAGTACTTTTTCCCGGGAATAACGTCGTGAAGGAAGCTCCAACATGGTTTGCTTTGGCACTGTTGTCAGTAATCGAGCTCTCTTCCTGGCAGTTAACTGGGCACCCTTGTATCTGTAATACGACACAACGTGATTTCTGAAAATAACGTGTCTGTGTACTAGCGCGCAGCATACATGTTGGAGGTGTCCACGCATGAGCCATGCATTACTAAACATATTGGATAGTTAGCTTAGTTGTAGATACAACATAAATCGCAAGATATACATATAGTAGAGCCTTGTTATGTCAGACTCCTTTAACTCGGATCTCCGGATACCCTGTACCGATTTAGAGTAACGAAAAAATTTAAAATTTGAAGTTAAAAAATACTTATGAGTTACTTTGACTAAACTTTGCTGTACTTGTATCTGTTTCGTGTGATAACGTGTTTGTAATCTGCAAATATGTTTTAAAAGTGTTTTGTTAAATATAAAAAAAAATTTCTGGATTTATGCAGTTTTTAATTGACTTCTCCCACGCCCTTATTCTCCAGTTAACCCAGATTTTCGTTAATCCGGATCGGCTCCGGTCCCAATTGATCCGACTAAACGTGGTTCGTATATATATATATATATATATATATATATCTATATATATACACACACACACACACATCCACACAGAGGTTTGCATTTCAGTCAAATGTAAATATGTGTATACGTCTATGAAAATATAAGGTCATTTCCTGAAAATTCTAGAAAGCAATTCGTTCAAGAATGTTTTTAACAGTTATTTTTTCCTCTTGAAAGGGACGATGGGGACTAATTCATCAGCTAACACCACTGCTTATGAGTGACTAATTTTAGTGATTCCATTGATGAAGTCGTAATTTGCTGCCCAAATACATTCTTCATGTGGAACGTCAGTCACTCGGCCCCCATTAAGCACTGATGATCCTGAAACTGTCCATGTCGCAGTGGAGGGCGTGTCCTGCCAGGCTGTGGCGGTACTCCGGTTGGCAAGCTATGCTGGAGTAAGGATGAGCTTCCTGAACCTAGACAGAGGAGCTGACCTTGTCGACTTCTTCCTCAGGAGTACGTCCATGGTAACTGCATTGCTGGCGTTGCCAGACAATCAAGCAAGGTCTACGATGGGACAGGTAAGCATTGCTTCATTGGCAAGGTATGATGAACACTAACCATATGACACACTCAGTATTGTCTATATCTATATATTATGAAGTAACCTAGTCATATACAGACTACACCATCAACCTGTTTGGCCTCATAAGTACACCTGCTGCAATAACGTATCCTTTTGTTATACATGTGCATGCTTCTCTTCGGGATTTTTCTTGCAACAGTTGGAAAACCTGCTGCGTGCTCAATGATATTGGCAATAACCAACCATGTGACAAAAGGCGTATAAAATTCCACACATCAGATAAGCCACAAGTAAGACTCTCCAAACACTGGTCACTAATGCCTGGCAGTGTACAGGGCCGGTCATAAGTAGCTTTCATTTGCAACGTGACTACGATTGTGGAAGCGTTGACAGACGAGGTTGGAGGAAGAAAACCAAACTTTTACAGACACAAATCCGTATTTCATATATGTAATTTATCATAAATTAACTAGCAAACAAATTTTTAATTCAAAGAGTCAAAACGCCTGTAGTTCCATCTCTCACAGTCTTTTGAATAAAAATTCTTAAAGGAAAGCCAAGAGCCAATGCTGCTTAGAAAACCCTCAGTGAATAACATCTGAGAATTCGTTATTACTCTTGGCAACTTTGAACGTCTTACAAAGAGATACAGTATAGTAAATACTAAGTTGCCATATGGCATCGTCACTCTGGATTGTATTAGTACATTATGAAGAGTAAAATAATAATCTGAAAATTTCTTACCTGTTTGTATGCAATGGTGTTTTGTTTAGCAAAGTTGGCAGAGCGATAAATTAAAAAAAATCTCTACGACAAAATATCTGCAATTTTTATGATGAAAATTACCACGAGTTTAATGTACAGAATTATATGAATCAAATAATATTTGTAATTTTTCTGGTTTATAATTTTAACCCTTTTTTAATGTTGGTAGGCTAACCAGGTTTCGTCTTTTATAATAAAATATATTTAATCTTACACCGTTAACAACTAGATTCCGGAAGTGAAACCTCATTGTACCAAAGTAATACCTTAGTAATGTCAGCTGTGGAAGTCACAATGACAAATTTTAATACTCGAGCTGTACCAAGTTAGAAGCAAGTGTTCCATCGTATTAAGTATGTTCCTCGCTTCTTAGCATCCTCGAAGATCTTCAAAACATACATAAAGTTTTCAGAGAATTCTGTACAAGTAATTATGATATATGTACAACTAAAAAATTAATAGAAATATGGTAATTTTAATCCTACATAAAACAGGAGAAAATCGCCTCCAATAAAAGGTTATCTATACTGTAAGGAATATAATTAGAATTGTCCTTTTATAAGTACGAATTAAGTGTTCGGTGATCATGCAGGGTGCCCTTTTGACGTAAAAATAAACAATTAAAGATATACAATTTTAATAATTATAGAAAAAAGTCCAGTGCCTGGATTTCCATATTATGTGTTTATATCCCTCACTAAGTTTGTGAACATGTTATCGTACAACTCTTACATGTGGCCAAACTTGGATAGATAAAGACTGAAACGTGTCTTAATAGGCTAGGTCGAATAAGTCCGTGTCCTGGAATGTGAAATGCAATCTACACACACACACACACACACACACACAAAAACAAACCCACAATATTAATATTGTCCTGGATAGGTTGTAGCCAGACGTAATGACTCCAACCTCTCCCTTATTGAGGTTACTCACCCGTTAAGAATATCGTCATAACAGGAAAGTGCTACAGACCATATTATGAATNTTGAGGTTACTCACCCGTTAAGAATATCGTCATAACAGGAAAGTGCTACAGACCATATTATGAATGCTATATTTCGCAACAGGTTGATAACTATCTGCGGTGAACTAACATGCTCCAATTCATGCCTATCAAGGAATTTCAGGTAGCCTTGCTTTAATTTACTGGCTGTTCCAGATGTGCTTTGACTGCTCGTTCCATAGGTGCTGGAGACCGGCTTCAGAAACTGGATCCAGNTTCCAGATGTGCTTTGACTGCTCGTTCCATAGGTGCTGGAGACCGGCTTCAGAAACTGGATCCAGCTGCTAATAGTATCGCCCAACCCAGAGGAATTCTTGCAGGGGATGTACCTGCCAATGGACAGCCGAGTGTTGTTCCTGCATCCCCACGCAGAGTCATTGGTGGTAAAGGAGGCGTACCACGTGCATAAGTTTGGGCCATTGCTCGTCCATCAGCTTAGGCTGTCACAGATGAGCTACTTAGTTGGGTTCTGGGCACGTCGTTCAGACATGCATGGTCTCACACTCAAGGCTGGCATCTCCAATTTAAGTCATGAGCTTGTTATTAGCTTGGTTCATAATTTCCGTATCAGGGACTTAAATTTTACTGAATATTTTTCCACTTGCCAATATTACACAGGAATCTATAATTATATATTGTCGGCTGACAAGTGTAAATTTTGAGATGCTAGTTTCAAAGTTATTGTGAAAGTGTATATGCTAGTTGGGCACCACTGGCTTCACAGGAATGTCATAGACATGGTACTATGCAGACTCAAGATCAATATCATGCCTAGACTAAACCTTTAAGAATTAATTCAAAGATTCTCCAATTTACCACGTTACAAGTTAACAACTTTGAAAAATTTCACTGCCCCACTTGTATAATAGTTCCATGTCTTAACGTTGTATTAAAAGTGTTAGGTGAACAATTGTGAATACTAAAATTATTTATCTTACTTTATGTTTTTTTCTATACATATAGTTTTTAGAATTAAGATATTTATAAAAAATAATCTCACTGTCTCGCTTTACTGCCGGGTGAATAATGTATTCAGGCCCATGGCAATGTTAATGGTACATATGGAGGAAGAAATAACATTCAGTTATTTTTAGTGGTGAGATTTTTTTTGATGTGTGTTTGAATTTAAACTATTTAAAGTGTTATTTCACAGTATGTAATGTAATATGGTTCCAGCTGAGAACTAAAATTTAACACCACATTTACGCCTACTGATGCCAGTTTTGGCACTCAAATTGTGCTTTAATGGACCACCTAAAATTGTTTCTAAAACGGGAGGCACAACCATTTTAGGTCTGTATTTTTCAGCAGACTAAACATTGTATTCAAGCAGCAGCAGTGATTACATGAACATTAGACTCACATATTTGTTGTCTCTTTCATCCGCCATTTTGTATGTTATTGCGACCCTGAATACGGAGGTTTAATGACCGAAAGTAATCCCAATATTTTTTACATAAATGTATTTACAATTAGTCCGAACCAAGGAGTGTTAAGTGGATAATGTGTTTTCTTCCAAAATTGCTGTCTCGTTATATCATGTGAAACATGCTGCTACTCTGGAAAAATTAAACTTTTTTGAATGTGACTTGATATGTTGCCAGCAATTGCTATGTGCACGAAAAACATATATTTCATTATAATATATTTATTCCACCACGG
>NQII01003591.1:63709-145334 GCA_002778355.1 Clitarchus hookeri
ATATATATATATATATATATATATATATACCTTTGGGTTTCTGGTCAAAATTACTTTCATGTATTCACAGGGGTGCTGACGCAGTTATAAGCAACGGAATAGTTTTCTTATATTTTCAAACATTTAAGTATTTTTTAAATATTATTGCTTATTTCCGACTGGCAAACTGTTAGTAATACGTGGTTGCTTGTATTTTGTTTCAGCAATCAGCTGACGCCTTTTTTAAATCACCTAATATACATAAGGCGGAGGGCCTATACCTTGACATATGGAATACTATTGGAACGAAGCTTAATTTTTCGTAAGTATTTAATTTTTTTTTTGTTCTGTGTTAAAAAATGTTTTACGGCCGAAAGGCAAATGATAGACGCAGTATAATCATGTTTTTGGTCAATACATTTCACTTCAAGACGTTTTCTCGGATAAACAAGAGTTTGGAAATAAATTAAGTATTTGGAAAGAGTTGGGCGAAATTTAAATTAATTTAACAAAAAAGGTCAATATAAACGTAGCTGACGCCAACCTATAAGATTTACATTGCGCTTGTAGGCGTTAAAATAGTATATTCCTCAAGTTGGAGGAAATTTTCTTTTAAATTTAATACTTATTAGATATTTTTAAAGCATTTAAACGTATTTAAATTGATGTAACCCAATTCAGGTATTGAAAACCTTAATAATCTTAGCTATTGCAAATGAGGGAGAACTGATTAACTGTGTTAAATCTGGAGTCGCAATACCTCGAGTATCTAGCCGTGATGAAATCAGAGCGATAGTTAATGAAATGAAAGGTCACTGTGACGTCAGCATGACGAAAACGCAGCCCCTGAGACAAAGGGGAATATGATTCTACCGGGTTTTTCAGGGAAAAACAGACATACATTAGGAGGTGGTAGTATGGAACTTCAGAATGGAAAACATCATACTTTATTCACAAAGGTGACCGAGATAAATCTGAAAATAAAAATAACATCAGTTTGGTTTATAACACACACATGAACGGCAGAATTCATCCAACATACATCACCAACATCAATCTGATATATATATAAGCATATGTCGGTTCTGGACTATTATAAGATCGACGAAAAAAAAACACATCCCTAGTAATCCGCTACCATCGATTACTAATCATACCCTGCAAACAAAATCTATTCAATAAAGAGATCATAACATGATAGTCCAGCACCGACATATGCTTATATTATTCAGATTGCAGTTCTAAGATATTATTCGCAAAATTACCATATCTCTGTATACGAATAGTGAGTGAGTGCGGAACGCTACACTAAATCGATGGTAGCATTTCTACTTTCGCTCACGAAACAGTCAAATGCGTAAGGAAATCCACAACCTTGTATAGAAAGGACGTTCACGATTCCTATATTTGCAGTCTGACATGTGGTATTATATCCATACAATGTACTGGTTAAAAACTTCCAATACAGTTTAGNATTCCTATATTTGCAGTCTGACATGTGGTATTATATCCATACAATGTACTGGTTAAAAACTTCCAATACAGTTTAGGAAGTTTCCAAGAAAATATTTTACAGCGTATTTGAGTACAGTAGCCCTCGCATGTACATAGCATTGGCCACAGCATACACCATGTCAGCATACTCTGCATGCGTGAATACTCGTGGCATCACAGCGCAGAATACGAACTACACTAGTCCAGTGCTCTNATGTCAGCATACTCTGCATGCGTGAATACTCGTGGCATCACAGCGCAGAATACGAACTACACTAGTCCAGTGCTCTAGACTAACTGCGACAATCCAGACCGGTATAGGCTATTTACGGTAAACTGAGCATTTATGAAAACGCTCACATATGAAATTGTGGTCGATAAATATATTTTATTGTAGCCATAGACGTTAAACTCGTAGTGCGGTGGAATATACACACGGTGTTTATTACTTGCATGTCATTATTTATTTAAAAAAAAATTGGTTTAAAGATAAAAATGACTGAAAGGAAAAAGTAACAAGTTTCTAATAAGTGCTCACTTTATCGTGAACAGCATATAAGACCCTGCAAGGCGTCTCTTTGCGCAAGATGTATTCGCATCTCTGCGCAAATGATGTGCGCATTCAAGTGGCCAGCATGGCAAACGCCGTAAGTGTCGCATAGCTGTATCACTGACAGCATAGCGAATATAGCATATATTAATTGATGTTTTCCCTTCAGAATGGTCCATACTATCACACCTTAACGTGTGACCATTTCTCCCTCTNCTACCAGGTTTTTCAGGGAAAAACAGACATACATTAGGAGGTGGTAGTATGGAACTTCAGAATGGAAAACATCATGCTCTATTCACAAAGGTGACCGAGATAAATCTGAAAATAAAAATAACATCAGTTTGTTTTATAACACACACATGAACGGCAGAATTCATCCAACATACATCACCAACATCAATCTGATATATATAAGCATATGTCGGTTCTGGACTATTATAAGATCGACGAAAAAAAAACACATCCCTAGTAATCCGCTACCATCGATTACTAATCATACCCTGCAAACAAAATCTATTCAATAAAGAGATCATAACATGATAGTCCAGCACCGACATATGCTTATATTAATCAGATTGCAGTTCTAAGATATTATTCGTAAAATTACCATATCACTGTATACGAATAGTGAGTGAGTGCGGAACGCTACACTAAATCGATGGTAGCATTTCTACTTTCGCTCACGAAACAGTCAAATGCGTAAGGAAATCCACAACCTTGTATAGAAAGGACGTTCACAATTCCTATATTTGCAGTCTGACATGTGGTATTATATCCATACAATGTACTGGTTAAAAACTTCCAATACAGTTTAGGAAGTTTCCAAGAAAATATTTTACAGCGTATTTGAGTACAGTAGCCCTCGCATGTACATAGCATTGGCCACAGCATACACCATGTCAGCATACTCTGCATGCGTGAATACTCGTGGCATCACAGCGCAGAATACGAACTACACTAGTCCAGTGCTCTAGACTAACTGCGACAATCCAGACCGGTATAGGCTATTTACGGTAAACTGAGCATTTATGAAAACACTCACATATGAAATTGTGGTCGATAAATATATTTTATTGTAGCCATAGACGTTAAACTCGTAGTGCGGTGGAATATACACACGGTGTTTATTACTTGCATGTCATTATTTATTTAAAAAAAATTGGTTTAAAGATAAAAATGACTGAAAGGAAAAAGTAACAAGTTTCTAATAAGTGCTCACTTTATCGTGAACAGCATATAAGACCCTGCAAGGCGTCTCTTTGCGCAAGATGTATGCGCATCTCTGCGCAAATGATGTGCGCATTCAAGTGGCCAGCATGGCAAACGCCGTAAGTGTCGCATAGCTGTATCACCGACAGAATAGAGAATAGAGCATATATTAATTGATGTTTTCCCTTCAGAATGGTCCATACTATCACACCTTAACGTGTGACCATTTCTCCCTCTNAGCATATATTAATTGATGTTTTCCCTTCAGAATGGTCCATACTATCACACCTTAACGTGTGACCATTTCTCCCTCTGAAACACCTGGTATTTTTATGTCGGAATCACATGGCCGTGGGGACCGTGGTGGCTGAACGGATAGACTGCTCGCTTCCTACCAAGGCGAACCGGGTTCAGTCGC
Source organism: Clitarchus hookeri (assembly GCA_002778355.1). Taxonomy (NCBI): domain Eukaryota; kingdom Metazoa; phylum Arthropoda; class Insecta; order Phasmatodea; family Phasmatidae; genus Clitarchus; species Clitarchus hookeri. The sequence goes on from NQII01003591.1 coordinate 67,363, forward strand.
AGGCCGGATCACTGCCGGACTTTCACAAGAGGTTGAATTGCTCCAGCGCTGCTTCATACTCACCTCAAATCACCCTTATCGGCTTTCAAGACCACGTTGTTGAGAGCCGCCCTAATCTCTTCACTGAACAGAATATCATATGTAAGATTGTCGAGCTCTGACATATTGTCGAACTATCGTATCGCGCTCCTGGCATTATTATCGTTTATCCGTACACATTCCAATTTGCCTTCAGCTGATACTGTTGCGTCCTGTATGATCCTCAAGACATCGACGTTGGAGGTCATTAGGGTGCCATGAGGGAACGCCGTCCCTCCTGCTTTCCTAATTGTATAGCGTTGCGAGTTTTTGAGTGACGGACATAATAAATGACCCACTGCGGCGCTGTTCTGTATCGACTGGCCNTTGTATAGCGTTGCGAGTTTTTGAGTGACGGACATAATAAATGACCCACTGCGGCGCTGTTCTGTATCGACTGGCCCATGAGGCTGACTGTACGTGACCCTGCATTAATGGAAGAATATGAACTCTGTTTGCTTTAGCTTGATATAAAATAACCGATAAAATAATCAGAGACTTGAATTCTTATATTTCATTTTTAATTTGTCGCCTTTACTTATGTCTCATGTCGCTACCGGGTGATTAAAATCGAGGTGTGTTTCAGGACGTCAATTCTGATGTCTGCGGCAGTACAACGTTGAAATTAAATAAAAAGATCATCTTGTGCTATCCCTCTAAACTCCACCGTAGGCGGAGAGTTCATGCTTGCCTTCCAGGCTTAGTAACGCAATGGTTTCGTCTTTTATGTCTTTAGCAGTGCCTTTATGGGTTTTCCACACAAGAAATCACTGTTATGTGGGGACCGGGATCGTTCATAGCAGAGAAGTGGGAATCCATGATAATATCGTCCCTAAAGTAAGATCCTCTATCACAGATGCTTGCTTCGAGTCACTGTTGACTGAAATAACAGCCATAACCATTTTTTTGCTTCCTAATACACATTTGCCACACAATATATTGTACTTACAATCCTCCATTTCACGAAATATCGATTATTTAACGGTATGCATTTATTATGGTAAAATGTTGGTTTTTTAAAGCGAGGGAAACCTCTTTAATGTCCATCATAATGAATTTTATTTCTCATACAGTCGATTCAAACACTTAGTTTTCAACGTCTGTAAACATCATCTGTTTTCAATAAATAAATATGGTATTTAAAAGTATATTAATTGTTTTTTAAATTACCTTCTATAGTCATGAGTTAGTAAAATGAAACCTGCTTAACTGCTATATACTAATCATGTATTCAATAATATGAGGTTAAAGAGGCACATGTTCACCATGTAACAAAGCTCTGTATCGTAACAACGGGATTGCGAAGAGAGGGAAAATCTGAGAACAAAATATACAGGTCATTTTGTATTATTGCCAACCGTTCGGTCTAAGCGGACTTCATAAGTCTAGCATGTGAATGTGTGTGGTGCACTGCACTAGCTACACAATAATGCTGTGATGAAGGCAGTAATCAAAGCATTGTAAAGTACCACATGTGATACATCATGTAATGAGAGTACACATTAATACACACAAATGCGAAAATTTAAGAGATGAGGTCTGGCGATCATGCAGGCCACAATACAGGATCACCACGTTCTATCCAAGTAAAACGGAAGTAATAGCGTAAATGGTTTTAAAGGCGAGACATATAAAGCGTCAGTTATCAATCATTAGAGTTCAATAACTTATTTGCGTAGTGGTGATCTACATAACTGTAATACACTAGATTCATGGCAGCCGCTGTGACCAAACTGTTTGCCATTACACAAAATAACTCGTATATTCTATTCACTGTTTTCATTTCTCTACGCTACCTCGGTGTTACAATCCACCATTTTTTTTTACACGTTGTACATCATATTTTGCTACAGCACCCAGTTTTGGGAATCTCCAGACCAAGAAACAGGCATGATGACAGGAAATTGCTCATGGACTGGCATCATAGGGATGCTGCAGAGAAACGAAACTGACGTGGCGATAAATGGCATCACAATGACAGGAGGAAGATCCCTGGTGGCCGACTTCACTTACGTTTTCTGGAAAAGCAGGTGAGATCATGTTGTAGTCTAATGATTGTCACTTCTACCTGTTCTGTAGCACTGCTGTCAGTATATTCTTCCGCCTTAGGCAGACTTAGCCAGAAAATTACACCAATAGGAGAACGCACCTCATTTGTGCGCACTCAGTTTAATACTATTTTGTAGGAGAACNCTATTTTGTAGAAGAACTATTTCTTATTACACATTATCAAACCACATATTTTTAAAATTTCGGTTTTTATCCACATTCCTTGTAAATTAAATATTAAAATTCATAAATAAAATATAAGTAAAATTTCAAATTTACCAAAAATAAGATACCTTACAGACAACACAATTTAAAACGTTTGTAATATGTACATGGCATATTAAGGAAATAACCAAACACGTCTTACATGGTGTGGTTTTTCAAAGGTTTGAAACGAGCTTCATCATCGGATAAGTGTGTAGGTGGTTTCTATAAAAACGAGTTTTCAAGTGTTTTATTCACAATACATTCTCCCTAACACAATCAAATCAAAATCATGTCAATTATTAGTCTCTTTGTGACTTCTCAGTTTATCAGGACAGAGATGGGTTTATTGGTCGGTCTGTCTCTCTCTCACTCACGATTCCCCTACTATTTAACGTGATGAGTATGCTAGGTTTAAAACAAATAAACTCAAAGATATTTCAACGGACCGACGCGTTCAGAAAAATCAACTAATCCATGTTTACGTACATGTAAGTATGGTTTCTCCTCAGACTTGTTGTGCTTGCAGCTTCTACGCCTACATCTGGTGGCCGACCACATCATTCGTATCTGATCTGAGTGGATTCGTCGCAGTGATGTTGGCAACGGTTGTAGGCGCCACCTTAGCGCGATTTATGACTCTGTGGTTGCTGCCTGAACGAGGAGTGACCAAATCATCAGTGGTGTTCGACGTGTCCTATGCCTTTTACCAACAAGGTACAAGCAAAGTTAAAAAATATAACGTATTACATTATATTAATAAATAAAAAATCCGGAATTTTCACAGCACCTATATTTATTTTCCGTACCCGCCAGTTTGAAACCCACCACAATGTATCTAATAAAATGTTCGAAATTATTTAGATATATAATTAATGTTTAACAAAGATTAGAAACAATAACTTTATTCCCTCAGAATGAAGACACTTAAAATAACTAATTATGTCATATATATATATGAAGTGAGAATAGGACAGTGAAACTACTCATTTATGTCGTGAAGTCTTGATCATTTAAACGAAACATTCTGTGAGCAATGGTTTGACCGCGGTGGTCTCATTTCATGGCCTGCTTGTTCTCCTGACTTCACCCTTTTTTGAAAAACCTGGTGTGTGAGACTCCAAGTAAGTCGGAGTAAGGGCTCGTCACTCAGGTTATTGCAGCTGCTTCATCTATACAGCACGTGCCTAAGACCTTTGAACATGTACGACAAGCAATGGTACCTCGTTGCTGAATTGTATTGAAGCAGGAGGCAGGATATATAGGTAGTTTTAGTAAAGGATGACTTTAGTTGAATAGAAATGTAATGGCTTTATTTTCATTCTCATTAATGTTAAAAATTAACCTAACTTATCAATTGCCAGGTACAGTTAGTACATAAATATCCGTTTTTGAACTCTTCAAACATCTCTACACGTCTGAGTATTTCCTTTTGTTACAACCTGTATATGATCTCTTTTACTTTTTACTCGTGGTTGAAAGCAACCATGCTGAAATGTTGGTTACGATATATGGCTGCAGGTGTCGCAGGGACTCAGTGGTTCCACCGTTCCTCCGGGTGTGTTGTGTTGATGGTGACTGAGCTGGCGGGGTTCTTGGTGTTCAGCTTCTACTCAGCCACTCTCATGTCACGGTTGGCGGTGCAGACGCGAACTCACAGCTACGAGGCATTTGCTGACCTCGTCAACTCCACCTCCTACACTGTCGGCTTAATGCGAGGAGATTCCACCATCGAGATGACCAAGGTAAACGCGAGTTGATATACAGCCGAATTCTTTAAGACCTCTGGTCACATTAATAAGTTGATACCTGCCCGGCGCTATGGTTTATAAGTAGGTATTGATTCTGCTCTATGCGTAAGGCACCAGCAATTGATGTTAGCCATCAGTGTTAGGGCGTAGGAATATGTTGACGCTACTATCCCTAGGTCCAATTTACCAAATAAAGTCACCTTCTTTGCGAGTTAATATATGTCAGTTTTATTTTTGCTTAACATGTTAAATTCTACTTGAACACACGAGACAACTTCCCCCCTAACTACGTAGACTATGTAGGGCTTGACGCGGCGATTTGTCCCATGGGGAGCAATGTTCGTCGCACTTCCTGAATGTCTCTACTTAGCTGTCTCGAGGCGATGCTTGATCTCCCAGCCGGCGACCTCGGGGCCGCTCCGTCACTCGGTGGACGGGCTGCGACGCCTGGGCTGCAATAGTGGTAAAACACGTGTTCGGTGCTTTGGCGCACGTGGGTCTAGCGTCGTCCCTCGATTCTGGCATCGGAGTTTATTGCTCTGTCCTGCATGTGCTGGAACACTTGGTGGGCCCTTGGTCGGCGCAAGTGTTTCTTATGCCTCCGTATATCGCGTCGCTATTATTCTAGCACGCTCGCCAAAAGCTCTCATCATTTATTGCGGTAGCTGGCTCGGGAGAGACGCCGCTGCTGGTGTGAGCTTGCGTCCCCTTGCNTAGCTGCGAGACGTAGCTGCTACGCCACGTGTTCATTCCACCTCGGAATCCTGGTGTCATTATTCTAGCATGCTCGCCAAAAGCTCTCATCATTTATTGTGGTAGCTGGCTCGGGAGAGATGCCGCTGCTGGTGTGAGCTTGTGTCTCCTTGTAGCAGCGAGACACAGCTGCTATGCCACATGTTCATTCCACCTCGGAATCCTGGTGTCATTCTTCTAGCACGCTCACCCAACCCTTAATATTTTTTGCGGTAGTCCACCTGCGAGTTTCGCCAGAGTGTGCCTTCTGACGAAAAAATATCTTTAGGGACGCGGGACGCGTCAAAGTAGTGGTGTATTCGCTAAATATAAAGACGAATAGTAGTGTGAGTTGGTACATCCGAAGACAGGTTTCATGTTTGTGGAGTGAAAACCAGACTAATGTTAATTATACTCAGTTTTGGGGAAAAAAAGTGATTTCTTATGATAGATATTTGACACAAGGCAAGTTTCCGCCACTATGCGCGTAGTGTTTCAAAAGGTAAACTTTAATTACAATTTTAAGTCACATTACTAACAAAAGAAAAGTATTTCACTTATTTACGAACTTATTTTGTATTTGATTTATTATTATTGCAGTTATAATGTTTCATTTACGTTGAAAATGTAAAAATTCTGGTTCCTTGCCGACACTANTTGATTTATTATTATTGCAGTTATAATGTTTCATTTACGTTGAAAATGTAAAAATTCTGGTTCCTTGCCGACACTAGTGCTTAACTTGTGGCAGAAATTTTCCATTAACCAATATTTAAAAAACTTATTCCAAACTGTAGTAGAAGTCACTTTAACGCGATCAATTACATTGGCATCGGCAATTATGGATTCGTGTCACCTTGACAGTGACGTTGGAGTTTTACCCTGGGGTATCCTTAAATGTTACCTCAGGTGGTAATAGTCTCAAAAATTAGTATTAAAAAATTACTTGAAAAATTATTTCTTAACTTTTTTAGTCTGATATTTAAGAGATTGTGGAATATACTCACAGAATGGTAGTTTCATGGAAAGTGGGCGGTTGACAAAATAACATATTTATTATCAACTGAACTGCACAAGGTGTAGACTGTTCACGGTAAACTGAGTACTTTTAAAGGCCCTGCTTAATATCTACTTGTATGCCAATAGTGTATTCTTTAGCCATATGTAAAAATAATAATTGTCATGGACCTGTTCACTTTATTAACGAGCCTGTCAAGTGAAACCTTTTTATTATTATAAAAAATAAATAATTTAACATTTTTTATAAACCTTGCACTTTTATTCATAAAAAACTGAAATCGAAAAAATAAATTCTTTATCCATAAGCGTAAACATAACACTTTAAATTCAACTTTAAGACAGTCAACTACTTTCCTTCTTCCATTACCAACTTTACTGGACGCATGCCAGTCTGTGTGGCCGTCGAAACATATGCAGGTACCAGCAGTGACATTTCTCAAAGGTTGGTAATGAAGACGCTCAGTAACATTGGATAGCCTATACCATGGTTGCCCACGCGTATTAAAGTACAATTTTACATATTTGTGGCCAGCCGCAACTGCAGAAGCTGAATTTGCACCGTTATCAGTTGGAGGACAACTTAGAGTACGCCATGGAACGGATTTGTGAGGGGAGCTACATCTTCGTAACAGACGGCCCAACTTTCAACAAAGACCTGACTTCGTGTCAGGNTTGCACCGTTATCAGTTGGAGGACAACTTAGAGTACGCCATGGAACGGATTTGTGAGGGGAACTACATCTTCGTAAGAGACGGTCCAACCTTCAGGAAAGAACTGGCCTCGTGTTCCGCAGACATCGCCTCAGTTGGTGTAGGCAGCAGTTCACTTTCCTTCGCACTGAGGAGGAACTCGCCCTACTTGGGAGCCATCAACTATCAGTGAGNGAACTCGCCCTACTTGGGAGCCATCAACTATCAGTGAGTGCTTGGAAAAATACCTGTATTATCACATGTACTAACTAATGCATGTGTCACTATTATAGGCTGGATTGGAGTGGAGAGAGAAATTTGTGTCTTGGGAGACGATAAAACTGAAACAAAGTGTGTATGGAGCAGCTCCGGAACATGAGGGAGGGAGGAAACGGGAGATCCCCGAGAAAACCCACCATCCAGCAGCATCGTCCGACAAGATTCCCACGTGTATAAATCTGGAAGTAACCCCGCCAGAAATCGAACATGATTAGCCAATGTGGGAGGAGTGTAGTCTGACCATTACCCCACCGCAGCTGCAACTAGTTTAAGTTATTAATATATTTTATGATAATCGACATCAAATCTTTTAAAGATTTTGCAGACCATTAATTTGAATAATCGTTATTGTGGTAAAGTAAAATTCACGGAAATGCCTAGATTACTAGATTTTGAGTTTTTTTAGTGACAATTTTAAGTACTTGTGACACAAATTAACACTACAATAATCAGTTAATCCTAAAATATTAATTCTAAGTTACATATTTAATAGATGGGATAAACAAATAAATTATTTTATTAATAAAAAATTTATTTAAGTATTGATGTAAAAGTAATATTTTTAAGGTGTCTTTAAAATAATGAATAATAATATCGCAATGGAAATCTCAACAAAAATATATACTAGGAGATATAAATTTAAATTTAATTTAAGATTAGAAATTTAAATATTTTAAAGAAAAAAGAATGTACAATTATTTTAATAATTTTGGTGTTTTAAGATTCCATCATAGTATTTGATAAAAAATCGTGGAATATTGGACTTAAAAAGGTAAAGACGTATTTATATATATGAATAATTATACACTTAAGTATATGTGTAACAAAATTTAATTACAAAAATGTATATGATTTAATGCAATTTAATACAAAAAGGTTATATTTACAGGTAAATTGTTGTAGTTTTAAATTCAATTTTTATTATCATTATTTATAGCACTGTGCTAAATTAATAATTATTAATACACAATTTTCGCATAAAAGGTAAATATTTAACATTTTATCTTTACATTAATCACATACACTATATGAAAAAATGTCCCATTCTCAATACTATCCTTCTAACCACTTCCTTCCTTTCCACAGTTGGACAAGTTGAACAACCCCGTCAGCAGTAGCTCAGGGTTGAGTCAGACAGCTATTGTGCCTTGCAGGTTGATGAAGATGCTGGAGATAGGCGACGTCANAGCAGTAGCTCAGGGTTGAGTCAGACAGCTATTGTGCCTTGCAGGTTGATGAAGATGCTGGAGATAGGCGACGTCACGAGGCTGCGGAAGAAGTGGATCAGCGCAGAGTCCACTGCACCGCAAGAAACGGAGAGCATCACCATGATGCACATCGTTCCCTGCGTTGTGAGCCTGACCTTGGGCATCGCGACTTCCGCCGTCTGCCTGCTGGCGGAGTGGCGCGTCGACAAGAGGACATCTGGAGTCGCCTGAGCACGGGAGGTCTGCGCACCTGGTGTGTGACACCTTGGCCCAGGACCTCTGGCAAGACCACACACTGCACTGATCACACCATAAGTTTCTCTAGCCACACTACCCCATGCTCTGGTCATGTCAGCACAACTTCTGGCCAGACCGGCCTGTGTCGTGTAATAAATAAAACCACATAAAATGGTTATGCATTCAAAAGGTGACTTAATTATTTAGAAAAATAGATAATGAAGAGCATACTTTCAAGGAGAGTCAGAAAATAATAAAGTTACTTTTTTTAGGCTGATTGTGTGTTATTAAAAAGGATACCAAATTAAAAAAATTAATTCCTATATAAAGCAAAGCTAAATGTGGTATTTAAATTTATCCATTTATATTANATAAGTTTCTCTAGCCACACTATCCCATGCTCTGGTAATGTCAGCACAACTTCTGGCCAAACCGTCCTGTGCCGTATAATAAATAAATACACATAAAATGGTTATGCATTCAAAAGGTGACCTAATTATTTAGAAAAATAGATAATGAAGAGCATACTTTCAAGGAGAGTCAGAAAATAATAAAGTTACTTTTTTTAGGCTGATTGTGTGTTATTAAAAAGGGATACCAAATTAAAAAAATTAATTCCTATATAAAGCAAAGCTAAATGTGGTATTTAAATTTATCCATTTATATTANGGATACCAAATTAAAAAAATTAATTCCTATATAAAGCAAAGCTAAATGTGGTATTTAAATTTATCCATTTATATTATCCAATAATTCGATCAACCTTTATGAACTAAATTCATAGAAAAAGAAATTCATTACTTAATTTTCCTTACTGAATGAACTAAAATATTTGATAAATTTTTAAACGATAGCATAATTTCGATGGTATGTTACAATCAAGTTTTTATTTAATAATAAAAGTAATTTTCCTTATCTATATTTAGGTATTTTTTATCAAGTTGGGAAATAAAGTAAGTATACTTTAAAAACTACTAAAAATGACATTTGTTTGCATATACCTCTAGAATCATTAGCATACCTCAACCATAAAATATACAGTATCACTAGTAATACATTATGATTTTCAACTTTTACAAATAAATATATGAAAAGAAATATATGAAGGTGTTACAGAAGATATATAAATATTTTATTTATATTTCAAAATTATGCGATGGTGATGTCCAACCTGTCAACAAATATATATAATAATTATTTTTTTCGCTATTTCCCATTAAAATAGCAATTATGAAATCTTATAATAATTAATTCTTCTAAAATGATTATAGTATTTTAAGTTTTTATTTTTAAAAAAATTTACAAAATTGTAAAATATTCTAGGACTTTTTAGATTTTTAAAGAAACCAAGCAATTAGAGGGCAAAATTTGTACTTGTAATAATGTTAATATAGAAATATATACCAAAATTATTTAAAATATTTGTATTATTTTTAGACACATCATAAAAATTTAAAAATGTTTAAATATTACGGAAAAAATATATTGACCTATTATTATATATAATAACATATTTAAAACAATATTAGTTTTATCTTAAATGTGATGCTTTGTGAAGATTTTGAAGAAATGGTTATAGTAAATGTGAACTTGTATGTGTTGATTTCGTAATGTTTTCATGAGCATTATGCATTCACGTGTGTATTGTCGTGCTAAAGATCCTTCAGGTTTATCATAGGCTTTGTCATGTTCTTCGTGTTTATACAAATTCTATTTTAAATGGTCGTCTAGAAATTAGGTTTTCACTATTTCAACAATCGTAAGTATGAATTAAAAAAATCAACGGTTAGGTAATATAACCTATGGCCAGTCAGCCAATGGCACAAAATAATTCAACTTTCTCGGTATAGTGGGCTCTGAATAAACTCGCTACTGAATCATTACCCAGAGTTTTGACAAATTTGATTTTTATTTTTTAAGAAACTTTAAGCAAATTGTAAGGGAAATTATTTATTTGCCAACAACAACGACAGTGCATCATCACAAAAACGAACATTAAGTTTAAATTGCCATAATGACTTATGTATAACTGGAAACAACAAGACTTATAATTTAAAACAATAATAAACCTCCTCAGTTTTGTGTGGGATTATTAGTATTGGTGTTTTATGTAATNCAAGACTTATAATTTAAAACAATAATAAACCTCCTCAGTTTTGTGTGGGATTATTAGTATTGGTGTTTTATGTAATAGTGTCCTGTGTATACCCAAGAGGATATAATAACCTTTTTTTTCTGTTTGATAGCCGAAGTATTGTACAAAACATGTGAAATAAAGTAATAAAGTACACATTCTTAATTTGCAAGTGATTTTTAGAAAAAAACGTTATTTCTAACAGCAAAGATTTTGTGATCCTGTTAACATTTCTACAGTTTCCAGATTAGTAAACTCCTGGGCATTTATCTGGCAGTGGCTTCTCTCAGAACATGCGGAGCCTTGGTTTTTATTCGTGTGGTGAGGGTGTTGGGGTAGTTTTATCGTCGTTCAGAGAGAATCAGTCTGAAAATTAAAGAGAGATTCCTCCTTTTCCATTTTCCACTGCTACAGATTAATAATGGGGACAGGTTCTAGGGATGCTTGGTGCAATAAATACGCATTACCATCACGATTTGCACGTCGGGTTTCACCCTAGCGCATCCCTGTCCTGGTTCCTCGCGTGTTGAAAACATGGTGGACGTTGCCGACAATCACCACATTCCATCGCCTCTCCTCCGACATCTCACGAGGAGAACATGCGGCTATAGCCTCCTCTTATTATTTCTTCCCGTCTATCTTGATCCTGTTTCAAAGGCGGAATCAGTGTTCATATGATAATGTGTTCATGCAATTCTGAGCAGTAATTATGAGTAAAAGTTGCTTTAACACGAAAAATAAATTAGCAAATGTTTTGCTATTAATAATACTATGTACCCATGATTCTGCAAATCACTTAATTCTCTGCTTTCATAAGCGCTTAATTCTCTCACACACACACTCTCTTTCTCTCTGTCTCTAAAACAAGTCTGTACTCGTAAACAATTCTCCTACAAGCAACCATATTGTTAACTCGCATAGGTCATTTACATTATTCTTCAAGTTCAGCCATTTTCCAAATCCATTTTCCCATGCTAAAACATGTTTTGAAGCGGCAAACTCTAGTAGTACTAGAATGCTAGGTACTTGCAGTGCCATGGATGTTCCAGAATCACCTATTTACCTCTACTTACAATTTTTCGGTGATTTTTCAGGCATGTTGCAGATGGTCTCCGAATGATATTTAAGTATCTCTGAATACCTATTTTTCAATGTTAGTGTAGTCCTATGCCATTTCTTTTCCTTTAAGTAAATACCTTACGTGGAGGATTCTGGTGCCTTGGAAGGGGACGAAGGGGAAGGGAAGTAGGGTAGCCGTCATGATGTATCTGGAGTTAAATAAAACCCCCAGCCTGTCTTTCTACAGATGGTTTTAAAACTAATGGAATTGCCCTTGTTGTGGAACACAGCGTCTTTTTGAAGTTGTAACAATTATCATTAATTCTGTGAGACTGTAGTTATGGCATAGAAATGAAAAACGTTAGTTTGCAGTACGCAGTGTCCATTTTGATGAATCATACATAACTCGTGCCAACACATAGTGTACGAAAACCAAACCGAAGTGATAGGAATCGCCGAGCATTGAAGAGAATTGTCGTCGTAGATCTAATGCGACACGTGATCACTTAACTCAATATTCATTTTGAAGAATATGTTTCCGCAACCACAGTCCTACGTGAAATGCACAAATAATTTTCGTGGATATGTTTTTTTATTATTTAGATAACCACCTGTATGTGATTTAGTTTGCCTCTCGACTTCGGTGCAAGAGAAAGTTATTGTTTTTACATTTGCCTGGATCGCTGTTAGAATAAATATATAGCAATGCACGAACCAGAAATTCCTCGTGAAATTGCTGTCCTAACAGAACTTAAATGATGGGTGAGCAGGAAAGTGCCGGAACTAAAGAAGAACAACAAAACATGGATTCTGCAATAGGAATGTGTGTAAGGACCAGTCAGTCTTCATGAACCGGAAAGTTGCTATTATGAAATTGTAAGAAATATTAAATTTTCTCACTATAACACTGGTTTTTTTTTCTCTCGGTAATGTTAATAATTAAAAAAAAGGTTTTATTCACTATTTCAATTATTTTTTTTTCTTTACGGGCTTAAAAATTTATTTAAAAACTGCTTAGTAAAAACTGAGGTATTAGGTGTCAGCATAATTAAGGTGAGGCTCCAGTTTGATTTGCAATTTTTTTATATAAATTGTTTAGACTATTTTCGTGAACAGTATGGCTAACGTGACCATACGTCCCGTTTTGAACGGGACAGTCCCTTTTTTCAGCACTCTGTCCCGTTGTCCCCGATGAAANATACGTCCCGTTTTGAACGGGACAGTCCCTTTTTTCAGCACTCTGTCCCGTTGTCCCCGATGAAAGCTTCGGGACCCCCAAATGTCCCGTTTTTATCAAGCAAGCAAAAATATTGATTTACTAATCATAAAAATCATTTCAAAATTGTAAATTTACCATAAAAATTGAAACGTCTGAATGCTGTTTTATCCGCGGTTGTCAAATGACTTCTCGCTCGTATTTTTTCCGAGGCGCGGGCGGGCGGTGTGGTTCCCTCCCTCCTGCCCCGTAAGCACGACTCTCCGACGCACGCATTATTCTTCGATTGTTCTCCAGCGTAAGCGCATGAGTCTGTCTACTTATGTCTACTTACGAGCTCGATTTTCTGAACGTGTTTTTGTGAATCGCGATGTCTAAACGCAAATGTACGTTTAATGTTAACTTACAAACGATATATATATATATATATATATATATATATAAATATATATATATATATATATAAAGACACTTGGTCTCTCTCGGACGTCAGATGTTAAAAATGCCCTACTGAATCTAGTTTGGCACATGGAGGTGTCAGTGACATTGAGCAACATTTAAAATCAGAAAAACATAGAAGAGCCGATCTTGCCGCCGCATCGAGTTCTTCAGTGCTCAATTTTGTCAAGAATACTCCTACTTAAAATGATCGCCTAATATATTAAAGCAAATTTGTTCTTCTGAAAAATATTTTAAAAAATACATAAGTAATATACGTATTAATCCTGATAACATGTAATCTTTTTTTTTTCAATCTACCTACTCACAAATGAAAACTGACTAGTGTCCCGTTTTGAGAAGAAAAAAAAAATGGCCACTTTTAGTATGGCTATGCTTTGTAGACGCATATCTCAACACTTATTAGAACATCATACTGATAACTTATTGATTACATCGTGGTATGGAAACTTCATGTCATGAAAACGCTGTCAATTATTATACCACAGACTAGAGGCATTGTATGGGTTACAGAGACTGCTAATTCAGGAGTCTGGAATAATTGCAGTTAGAGGTGTAGTAGTTCAAATGTAGCACCTTAATATTTAACACTATCAGGTTGGTATTCAAGACAGATGAGTCGCCGATATACACTCTAATACCAGGGCAACAGTTACGTTGGCTACCGTATTTGCATAAAACACCATTCCGTTTGCCCAGACTAAACAACACACGCCACTTTCCTTTCTTGCCAATGCTTATTGGCTAGGTAATAGAGTGAGTACATTGTTGTGGGAAAAAAGCGTTGTTACATATGTTTAAGGAACTTCGAACTATCGCATTAATTAAAGAATTATACAGAAACGTTATTTTTGATGGTTTTTTAGTGTTCTTGTAACAAACTTAAGGGCCCCGTCTACCTGGAATTTACATTACGTTTCAATGTTTTTAAAATACAAGATTTTTGACGAAACCATTAAATGTGTCCCCATTAAATTTCTGGGGCACATTTTCCTTACGTAGGAAAATATGCCCCAGACGAGGACAGAATGGTACTTTCAATATGTCGCGCACGCTATTGTTATTATCGTAAAAAAATTTTTTTTTCAGACTACTGTATCTATGAGCATACTGCGTGATCACTCACGAAACGACGAAGGGAGCCTGAAGAGAATTTCGCTACAGACTTTTCAGTAATAAAATAATAGATTCACAGCTTATGACCACATTTCAGGTCAGTTCAGAACATTGCAAGTAGTGACGATTGCACAATTGATGAGCGTGGCAATGTATTCCTTATCGCTCCCTCACTTCTGTGCCCCAGACGCAGTAAACCTTTACAGGTAGGCGAACACCTTAACGAAACCAGCAAAACAATAAATATTCGATCGTGCACGGTCAATATTCATATGGAAATATAAGCCCAAAATACGTTCGGGAGCAAGACTCAACAATTCAATCTTCTGAAAGAAATAAGTTCCTGTGGTAGCTGAGCCCAATCTCAAGTAGGCATTTAAAGTGACGAGCCTCTGAAAGAAGCTACTGACGCAAAGCAACGCGCCACTGTACTCCCACTAATGAAGAGTACCTCCTGCAGAAAATGACGTAGTTGAAATTCACGTGTGTACACTACACAAATAACACTGCACTGAAGCTCTAAGTCACTGCACAGATTAAACACGAAACAATAAAGATAGCAATCGCGAGAGAATCTCTAAGTGTTAAAGTACATCAATAGGCTTACAACGCGAACAATGAAGAATTAGAATGGTACTAAGTCCAAGGTGCAGATATATTATGTATAGCCTACAGCTCCTGCGGAGATTATGTGAAGTGAATCATTGTCTTTGTAGGCGCACTGTGCCATTCAACACTACTGAGCGTTCTGGCGATAACATTGTTGTCAAATGCTGATTATAAGAGATGACATGTTATAAAGTGATGTTACCACTATAATTGCTGTTGGCTATTCAACCAAAACCTATTTTTTATTAGCACCGGTGTTTCTCACATTAACTTGTTAAAATTAAATATGAAGTTATTTGCTATCAATTAAAGGCTCTAGAATAAGAAGGTTTCGAAAAAAAATAATTGGCATTAAACTTTTTTCAGATTATTAATGTTTTAAAAGATGAATTTTACCAGATGCCAAAATAAAACCTGATAGCTATGTTTTCAACGTTTTCTAAAATTTCTCAAAAATGACAGTATTTCTATTGCCAGGCAACAAAATTATTTTGTTTGTCATTTTGCAATTGAAAATCATGTCGGAAATTGTTCTACCAAATTATAAAGCCCATTTTCCCCCTGTTTTCTAAATATAAATTTATTGCACCATTCCATAATTTGTCAACGAGTCTCTACACAACACAGCGTGTAGGTTTCTGCTTTCTACGTTTGATCGCGCACAGTTTTCGCACTGTTCCACCTGCGAACTAATTTCCATTATGAATGTTTCAGAAAGCAAATTTTTGTTAAAATGCCTTCTTCAAGCTGAGAAATTATAATAAATACTGTTCGTGTATGAAAGAAAAAAATACGATTGAAATTGTAAAAAAAGTATCTAAAACTGTTTTTATATGCGTTTATTTCAACTAACTTTTGGATCTAAATTGCATGTGCCTAAAATTAATTATTCAATATATTTGTAGTCATTGTTACTAATATTCACAATATTGGAAAGGGGTGTATATTATACAAATTGTGCCTTTTCATGAACACTCCANAGTCATTGTTACTAATATTCACAATATTGGAAAGGGGTGTATATTATACAAATTGTGCCTTTTCATGAACACTCCAGAATGAAGAAAAAAGCCAAACATCTTATAAAATTAATACATTAATAGCAAGTTGTTCAGCTTAATATGCACATGCTGGACAAGGAGCAGTGCGGAACTCACCACTCCTACTTACTGTCAAAAGGCTTCAGGACAAGGATCCTCCTGTTTTTATGCAAGGTGTGTTTTAGAACTGGCCGCTTTAGAACTGCTGCCGTTTGTCAAATGCCATTATCGAGGATTTCGAGTCGTGTTGGAAATGTAAATCTTTGTTAGCTGAAAAGAGGATGTTGAGGCCAACTTGGCGGTACCTTAACTCAATTTTTATTTTGGTGAACAAANTGAAAAGAGGATGTTGAGGCCAACTTGGCGGTACCTTAACTCAATTTTTATTTTGGTGAACAAAACGCTGACTATATTACGGCTGCTAGAAAATAATCAACAATATAAAAACACAAGTAATGTTTTTTTTATAAATGATAAAAGATGGTCTATGATGAACTTGAAATTAAGAATCACTGTATTACATCCTGATTTGTTTGTTTGTGAAATGCGAGTCCGCTTGATAACTTCTTATAGTTTACGCTATTAAAGAATGTTTCCAATAATTTGGCTCTCGTTAATTCTTAACCAATGTCGGCTCAAATGATGTAGAAAAAAACCTATTTTAATATAATATATGGCAAATGTTTTCTAATCTATACACACCTATGCACATCCCTAAATTTTGTAGAGGAAATGTAAGTATATTGAAGACAATTGTTGAAATGTGACCGTTGTCTTTACTTCCCGTGCATGACCCTGCTATGCAAAACTGAAATGTTTCCTTTCCCAAGCCTGACCTACAGCTCCATGCTACAACAGCTTATTTGCAAGTCACTGCTGAATACTTCACACGCACAGTTCGAATTATCGTTTATTAGTAATACTCATTAGGAGGTTACTGCCCTCCTGGGAGAGAGGTCGTCTTGGCCGAGGTTAAACAAGATGTTCCATTGGTTGGAGATGTACAGGTGTCAGCAGGTCGCTGATGAATGAAGCATCTCGACGATATCAACAGGAGTCCATATCGCTGCAACGAAAAGCTCGAACCAGTTTTATCATGCCAGGGTAAATTTAAAATGTGTAACTCTCAAATCACTCACAGTGAATTTCCATCTTCAGTAAATGTGAAGTGGAGAGATTTGGGCGAATCTTAACAACGAGGGATTGAGAGTCGATGATGGTGAAGGGAAGTGAATATGTAACATCGCCAGAATGCAAGGGCGCGGGAAACGGGAGATCTCCGAGAAAACCCGCCGACCAGTGTCATGGTCCGACACGATTCCCACATGCAAAAATCTGGGAGCGTCCCGGACGGGAATCGAACCCGGTTCGCCTATATGGGAGGCAAGTAGTCTGACCACTACACCACCACAGTAAAGCAAGCTCAGTTACTCCCGAACCAGAATCTGATCAACATAAGATCTGAGGATGGTTACTACTCCATTAGTATTAGATACTCTGGTTTATTCGTATGATAACATACGATGTCACAGGGATGTGATTAGTATTTATGGCATGGCTTTTAACACACATAATGGCATAATAAAGTCTTAATATAGCTGTGAACTGTCCAGTAGCATTCTGGAGAAAAAGGGATCTAACTGAGCAAGTAGTGGTTGAGGTGGTATACAAACCAGCCTATGCAACATTTTCAGGTCTTTATAGATCAACGCCATCCTATTATCAAAAACAGAATTAAAAATGCCAACTTTGGGGGCGGGTAGCATCCCCCGCCAGTACCCCATACCATTCGTCATCTTTCCAGTACTTTAAGGATTGCACATCCTGTTTATTAAGGAAACAGTAAATTCTAATTGCCTCGTAACCTCTTTTATTCCCCAGTGAAATTCCATGATGGGGGACTCTAGTAGTTGTTTACGGTAAACTGAGCACTTTTGAAAGCCCCTTTTAAGATCTACTTGTATGCACGTTNGGGGGACTCTAGTAGTTGTTTACGGTAAACTGAGCACTTTTGAAAGCCCCTTTTAAGATCTACTTGTATGCACGTTGTGTAGTCTTCCACTAACGTTGCCACGAGCCTGTTCACTAAATTCCTGCGTCGGTCAAGTACCACTGCGAAATTGCAAGAAACACNTCCACTAACGTTGCCACGAGCCTGTTCACTAAATTCCTGCGTCGGTCAAGTACCACTGCGAAATTGCAAGAAACACAAAATGTTCTACTATAGTTTTTGATTCATCAACTGATATGCATTAAAATAGAAAACAAAATAAATAATGTATATATTCACAGATGTTTACCTGGCACTTCTAATGCAACGTTAAGACATGGAACTATTNAAACAAAATAAATAATGTATATATTCACAGATGTTTACCTGGCACTTCTAATGCAACGTTAAGACATGGAACTATTATTACAAACTTTACTAGGTGCATGCCGGAGTCAGGGTGCCCATTAACACATATGCATGTTTGGGCAGTGACATTTATCAATGTTTGACGAAGGTGCTCAATTAGCCCTGAATAGAACATACAGTAAGCTCATGCAGGAGGCTAGCACCAGACTGCAAGACATATGTAAAATTAATCGTAATAACTGCAGCTAGTCATTTATTACCTTAGAAGTCATAATTAATGTTATCATTATGAGATATACGTATCAGTGTACATGGGGGCCCACATACAATATTAGCAATTAAAATGATCATGATACATTACCAAAAATGCATTAACCTTATGATGTAAACCAATATGTGTCCCTCATGAATCTAGGACAGCTATGGACTGGCAGTGTATATCCCGGGGAAATTATGCGTGTCGTGCTTAAACAAATGGTTCATACAACTACTTTGGGCAGAGACAAGCTTTACTGTTCTCGTAAGAATTGTGATACTTCAAAACTCTTTTATAGATAACTTCTACCCTATGCTAGAGCTAGCGAGAACTAAGCACCTTGTCGGGGGCCAGTGGAATAAAATTTGTGCAGGAGGATAATACTGTCGAAATAGATATTTCTTTTATGTCGTCGATTGTAAGAATCTTACGATCATCCAGCAGTCACAGCAAAATGAAGTATTATTTCATTTATGTGAAAAATCCATTCCACATCAAGTAACTGTGTTGACCTTGTTTTCAGAGCGGAATTAAAAATATTTCTGTCGTTCTATTGATCAGTTATCGAAGTACCTTGTAGCTTGAGATGAGAATCAATGTCACGGTTATATAAAAATACCTTTGTTGTGAAACTTAACAAGACTGAACTTCACGACGTAGCAGACATCAGGGAATACATTTTCACTTCGACGAGTACGCCTTGGCAATTGTCAATATTTACCTAGACTTCGCGCTCGTGAATTTATCGATTCCCTTGAAGACAACAGTGGAGTCCCGCTGTGGTTTCGCTCGCTCGGGCAGATATCCAAGACCTGTATCAAGCAACCAGGCAACTCTTTTTACTACAGAAATTGTAATGGTAACGTCGCTTGTCTTAGTATTGCTGGCAATAACTGCAGTCGTGTCCTGTGACTGTGGTGTATTTAAATTTGTAATAAACTCTCTCAGGCATTTATTACATATTCGAGAAATAGCTCTGATCTACAGCGAGAACCCATTCCGTAAGTACATTTTTTTTAGTTATGTGTGTATTTGTTTGAGCAAAGTATGTCAATCATTTCAAAGGTTAATTTGGCAGGAATTATTTATTTATACAGTAATGGAAGACTTCATAATGATGATCAATTGTCAAACATGGTATTTAGTTTATTGTTACCAAATTATATATAGACATTTTTACCAAACTAGTCAGCATATGCAAATTGAAGGCCAGTTTACAAATGTTCTACTCCTTTATTATGACAAATTTTGATACCACACCTCTTTCTCGCCAGTATGATTGCATCTCGTAAAGAAATCCATTTTCCTACATAGTGGGTTAATGCACCAAATTGCTTGCAGTGCTATGAGGTATGTGTGTTCTCTGGTGCGATGTACTGTCCTTAGACGTGTGCTAATACTAGGCATGCCTACCAGTAGAGTACGAGTGATATGTGGTACGTGGAATACTTGACATCTGGTATGTTTTGTTTCATTGGCCTTGTTGGGGACATCTTAGAGTTGTTGCAGAACAAGCAGATGTATAGTGTGTCAGAATATGTCCAGCATCAATCGTTTCTTTGCGTGATGATAAGAGGCCCGGTTGTTTTACGAACTCATTTAACGACAAGCTAAGACTTAAAACCGAGTATATTTGGCTGTTTTCAATTGGCTNGTCATTGTTACTAATATTCACAATATTGGAAAGGGGTGTATATTATACAAATTGTGCCTTTTCATGAACACTCCATAATGGAGACAAAAGGCAAATACCTTATTAAATAAATACATTAATAGCAAGTTGTTCAGTTTAATATGCACATACTGGACAAGGAGCAGTGCGGAACTCACCACTCCTACTTACTGTCAAAAGGCTTCAGGACAAGGATCCTCCTGTTTCTATGCAAGGTGTGTTTTAGTACTGGCCGCTTTAGAACAGGTGGCGTTTGTCAAATGCCATTATCGAGGATTTCGAGTCGTGTTGGAAATGTAAATCTTTGTTAGCTGAAAAGAGGATGATGAGGCCAACTTGGCGGTACCTTAACTCAATTTTTATTTTGGTGAACAAAACGCTGACTATATTACGGCTGCTAGAAAATAATCATCAATATGAAAACACAAGTAATGTTTTTTTTATAAATGATAATAGATGGTCTATGATGAACTTGAAATTAAGAATCACTGTATTACATCCTGATTTGTTTGTCCGTGAAATGCGAGTCCGCTTGATAACTTCTTATAGTTTACGTTATTAAAGAATGTTTCCAATAATTTGGCTCTCGTTAATTCTTAACCAATGTCGTCTCAAATGATGTAGAAAAAAAACCTATTTTAATATAATATATGGCAAATGTTTTCTAATCTATACACACCTATGCACATCCCTAAATTTTGNAAAAAAACCTATTTTAATATAATATATGGCAAATGTTTTCTAATCTATACACACCTATGCACATCCCTAAATTTTGTAGAGGAAATGTAAGTATATTGAAGACAATTGTTGAAATGTGACCGTTGTCTTTACTTCCCGTGCATGACCCTGCTATGCAAAACTGAAATGTTTCCTTTCCCAAGCCTGACCTACAGCTCCATGCTACAACAGCTTATTTGCAAGTCACTGCTGAATACTTCACACGCACAGTTCGAATTATCGTTTATTAGTAATACTCATTAGGAGGTTACTGCCCTCCTGGGAGAGAGGTCGTCTTGGCCGAGGTTAAACAAGATGTTCCATTGGTTGGAGATGTACAGGTGTCAGCAGGTCGCTGATGAATGAAGCATCTCGACGATATCAACAGGAGTCCATATCGCTGCAACGAAAAGCTCGAACCAGTTTTATCATGCCAGGGTAAATTTAAAATGTGTAACTCTCAAATCACTCACAGTGAATTTCCATCTTCAGTAAATGTGAAGTGGAGAGATTTGGGCGAATCTTAACAACGAGGGATTGAGAGTCGATGATGGTGAAGGGAAGTGAATATGTAACATCGCCAGAATGCAAGGGCGCGGGAAACGGGAGATCTCCGAGAAAACCCGCCGACCAGTGTCATGGTCCGACACGATTCCCACATGCAAAAATCTGGGAGCGTCCCGGATGGGAATCGAACCCGGTTCGCGTATATGGGAGGCAAGTAGTCTGACCACTACACCACCACAGTAAAGCAAGCTGAGTTACTCCCGAACCAGAATCTGATCAACATAAGATCTGAGGATGGTTACTACTCCATTAGTATTATATACTCTGGTTTATTCGTATGATAACATACGATGTCACAGGGATGTGATTAGTATTTATGGCATGGCTTTTAACACACATAATGGCATAATAAAGTCTTAATATAGCTGTGAACTGTCCAGTAGCATTCTGGAGAAAAAGGGATCTAACTGAGCAAGTAGTGGTTGAGGTGGTATACAAACCAGCCTATGCAAAATTTTCAGGTCTTTATAGATCAACGCCATCCTATTATCAAAAACGGAATTAGGATCGCGAAAATGCCAACTTTGGGGGCGGGTAGCATCCCCCGCCAGTACCCCATACCATTCGTCATCTTTCCAGTACTTTAAGGATTGGACATCCTGTTTATTAAGGAAACAGTAAATTCTAATTGCCTCGTAACCTCTGTTATTCCCCAGTGAAATTCCATGACGGGGGACTCTAGTAGTTGTTTACGGTAAACTGAGCACTTTTGAAAGCCCCTTTTAAGATCTACTTGTATGCACGTTGTGTAGTCTTCCACTAACGTTGCCACGAGCCTGTTCACTAAATTCCTGCGTCGGTCAAGTACCACTGCGAAATTGCAAGAAACAAAATGTTCTACTATAGTTTTTGGATCATCAACTGATATGCATTAAAATAGAAAACAAAATTAATAATGTATATATTCACAGATGTTTACCTGGCACTTCTAATGCAACGTTAAGACATGGAACTATTATTACAAACTTTACTAGGTGCATGCCGGAGTCAGGGTGCCCATTAACACATATGCATGTTTGGGCAGTGACATTTATCAAAGTTTGACGAAGGTGCTCAATTAGCCCTGAATAGAACATACAGTAAGCTCATGCAGGGGGCTAGCACCAGACTGCAAGACATATGTGAAATTAATCGTAATAACAGCAGCGAGTTATTTAGTAACTTATAAATCATACATTATGAGATCTACGTATCAGTGTACATGGGGGCCTACATACAATATTAGCTATTAAAATGATCATGATACATTACCAAAAATGCATTAACCTTATGATGTAAACCAATATGTGTCCCTCATGAATCTAGGACAGCTATGGACTGGCAGTGTATATCCCGGGGAAATTATGCGTGTCGTGCTTAAACAAATGGTTCATACAACTACTTTGGGCAGAGAC
Organism: Clitarchus hookeri; assembly: GCA_002778355.1. Taxonomy (NCBI): domain Eukaryota; kingdom Metazoa; phylum Arthropoda; class Insecta; order Phasmatodea; family Phasmatidae; genus Clitarchus; species Clitarchus hookeri. The sequence continues at coordinate 90,211 of NQII01003591.1, forward strand.
AAGCTTTACTGTTCTCGTAAGAATTGTGATACTTCAAAACTCTTTTATAGATAACTTCTACCCTATGCTAGAGCTAGCGAGAACTAAGCACCTTGTCGGGGGCCAGTGGAATAAAATTTGTGCAGGAGGATAATACTGTCGAAATAGATATTTCTTTTATGTCGTCGATTGTAAGAATCTTACGATCATCCAGCAGTCACAGCAAAATGAAGTATTATTTCATTTATGTGAAAAATCCATTCCACATCAAGTAACTGTGTTGACCTTGTTTTCAGAGCGGAATTAAAAATATTTCTGTCGTTCTATTGATCAGTTATCGAAGTACCTTGTAGCTTGAGATGAGAATCAATGTCACGGTTATATAAAAATACCTATGTTGTGAAACTTAACAAGACTGAACTTCACGACGTAGCAGACATCAGGGAAGACATTTTCACTTCGACGAGTACGCCTTGGCAATTGTCAATATTTACCTAGACTTCGCGCTCGTGAATTTATCGATTCCCTTGAAGACAACAGTGGAGTCCCGCTGTGCCTTCGCTCGCTCGGGCAGATATCCAAGACCTGTATCAAGCAACCAGGCAACTCTTTTTACTACAGAAATTGTAATGGTAACGTCGCTTGTCTTAGTATTGCTAGCAATAACTGCAGTCGTGTCCTGTGACTGTGGTGTATTTAAATATGTAATAAACTTTCTCAGGGATTTATTACATATTCGAGAAATAGCTCTGATCTACAGCGAGAACCCATTCCGTAAGTACACTTTTTTTTAGTTATGTGTGTATTTGTTTGAGCAAAGTATGTCAATTATTTCGAAGGTTAATTTGGCAGGAATTATTTATTTCTACAGTAATGGAAGACTTCATAATGATGATCAATTGTCAAACATGGTATTTAGTTTATTGTTATCAAATTATATATAGACATTTTTACCAAACTAGTCAGCATATACAAATTGAAGCCCAGTTTACATATGTTCTACTCCTTTAATATGACAAAAATTTAAAACTACACCTCTTTCTCGCCAGTATGATTGCATCTCTTAAAGAAATCCATTTTCCTACATAGTGGGTTAATGCACCAAATTGCTTGCAGTGCTATGAGGTATGTGTGTTCTCTGGTGCGATGTACTGCCCTTAGACGTGTGCTAATACTAGGCATGCCTACCAGTAGAGTACGAGTGAGATGTGGTATGTGGAATACGTGACATCTGATATATTTTGCTTTAATTTGCCCTGTTCGGGACATCTTAGAGTCGTGCAGCAGAACACGCATATGTATAGTGAGTCAGAATATGTCCTGCATCCATCGTTTCTTTGCGTGATGATAAGAGACCCGGTTGTTTTACGAACTCATTTAACGACAAGCTAAGACTTAAAACCGAGTATATTTGGCTGTTTTCAATTGGCTNCCCGGTTGTTTTACGAACTCATTTAACGACAAGCTAAGACTTAAAACCGAGTATATTTGGCTGTTTTCAATTGGCTTGCTGTTCGTAAGCCACGCCCTAGACTAATTTGAGCCAATAAGTACCTACCAAGAAAAGGAGGACCGTTTATTGTGCGACCTGGTCTGCGATAAAACTGGTGCATCAGCCAATGAACAACTAACTGAGGCTCGAGTGCACGTAGAACTGTGGAGTCTAGCTTCTNCGATAAAACTGGTGCATCAGCCAATGAACAACTAACTGAGGCTCGAGTGCACGTAGAACTGTGGAGTCTAGCTTCTTGCCAAATTAATCATTGGAATTAAAAGTTTTCTAGTGATTATCCCTAATGGTAACGGGTCCACAGTTGTTTAGTGGTTAAACGACTCGCCTCCCACATAACAGAACCGGGTTCGTTTCCNATGCCAAATTAATCCGCGGAATTACATTGTCTCTAGTGATTACCCCTAATGGTAACGGGTCCACAGTTGTTTAGTGGTTAAACGACTCGCCTCCCACATAACAGAACCGGGTTCGTTTCCCGGTGGGTTTGCACCAGGATTTTACATGTGTGAGTAGTGCCAGACGATGGAGCTGGCCGACTGGTTTTCTCGAAGATCTGCCGTTTCCTCCTCCCTCTCATTCCGGTGCTGCTACAAACTGGCATCACGTCACCCTCCTCGGCTCTCAAGACCTCGCTATTAAGACACACACAATTCTCTCCACTCCACTCTAACGGTCATATCTTCTCATATGGTAACAGACTATACCACAGTACTCTTTATACCAAGGGACCTATTCGTAGATCAAATATCCCTTCAAAATAGAAATTCAGCTCAGGACAAGAACTTTTTCCCGAATATTATGTCTCGGTGTAAGCTAAGTCATGGTTTGCTTTCGCCCTCAGTAATTAAGCTCTCTTCCTGGCAATCAACTCGACATTCGTGTATCTGTAATACGACACAACGTGATTTCTGATAATAACGTGTCTGTGTATTAGCACGGAGCATACATGTTGAAGGTGTCCAAGCATGAGCCATGCATTACTAAACATATTGGTGAGTTATGTCGTGCGATAGGTTAGCTTAGTCGTGAGTAGAACGTAAGTCACAAGATATACACAAAGAAGAACCTCGCTATGTCAGCCCCCTACAACTCAGATCTCCTGATAGACTGTACCGATTTAGAGAAAACAATAAAATTAAAAACGTGAAGATAATGAAGCTTCAAGAGTTACTTTTCCACGAAGTAAACTTTGCTGCACTTGTGTCTGTTACGTGTGATAACGTGTTTGTAAACAGTAAATATGTTTTAGAAGTATTTTGTTAAATATAAATAAATTTCTGTAGGTATGTAGTTGTTAATTTATTTTTCTCACGACCTCATTCTCCAGTAAATACTGATTTTCGTTATCCTGGATCGGCTCTGGTCCTATTTGATCCAAATTAAGGAGGTTATATATACACCCCTCCTCCCAGACAGTTGTTTGCATTTTAGTAAAATGTAAATGTGTGTATTCGCCCATGGAAAAGTACGGTGTTTTCGGGAAAATTCTAGAAAGGAATTCCTGCAAGAATGTTTTTAACAGTTATTTTTTCCCCTTGAAAGGGACGATAGGGAATAACTCATCAGCTAACACCACTGCTTATGAGTGACTATTTTTAGTGATTCCATTGAAGGAGTCGTAATTTAGCCTGAAATACATTCTTCATGTTGAACGCCAGTCACTCTGCCCCCATTATGCACTGATGATCCTGAAACTGTCCATGTCGCAGTGGAGGGCGTGTCCTGCCAGGCTGTGGCGGTACACCGGTTGGCAAGCGCTGCTGGAGTAAGGATGAGCTTCCTGAACCTGGACAGAGGACCTGACCTTGTCGACTTCTTCCTCAGGAGTACGTCCATGGTAACTGCCTTGCTGGCGTTGCCAGACGGTCAAGCAAGGCCTGTGATGGGACAGGTAAGCTTTGCTTCATTAACAAGGGATGATGAACACTAATAATGTGACACACTCAGTATTGTCAATATCTGTATATTTCGAAGTAAACTGAACGCTATACAGTTTACACCACCAACCTGTTTGGTCACATAAGTAGTCTTGTTGCAATAACGTAATCTTTGCTGTGCGTTGTGCGTTCTTGTGTTTCGGCATTTTTCTTGCGACTATTGAAAAACTGGCTTCGTGATCAATGATATATACATTAACCAACCATTCGTGTCAAAAGTCGTATATAATTTCACACATCAGATAAGCCACAAGTAAGGCTCTCCATCTCTGGTTACTAATGCCTGGCAGTGTACAGGCCCGGTCATAAGTAGTGTTCATTTGCAACGTGACTACGATTGTGCACACGCTGGCGGAGAAGTTGGAGGAAGAAAACCAAAATTGTACAAAAAACAAATCCGTATATCATATATGTATCCTATCATAAAATAACTAGTTAACCATGTTCAAAATTCAGAGTAACAAGATTTATGTGGTTCCATTTATCACAGGGTTTTACGTAAAATCATGCTATAGTCATTTGAATAAAAACGTCTGAAAGGAAAGCTGCAAAGGAAACAGTCGGTGAATAGCATTTGGGAATTAATTATGCCACTTGGCAACTGCGGACGTCTTTCAAAGAGATAAATAATAATAATAATTAAGTTGCTATATGGCATCGTCACTCTAGAAAAAATTAGTACATCATCTAGAGCCGAATAATTATGTGAAAATTTCTTACCTGTTGGTGTGCAATGATGTTTTTGTTTTTAGAAACTTGCAGATATATAAATTAAAAAAATTTATACGGCATGATATCTGCAATTTTCGTGATGAAAAGGCCATGACTTTAATGTACTGAATAATATAAATTAAGTAATATTTTTAATTTTTCTGGTTTTTAATTCTTACCTTTTTAATGTCTTTAGGCTAACCAGGCTTTACATTATATCATAAAATAACTTAAACCATTAACAACTATAATTCGGACGTGAAATGGTATGGCACTGAAGTAATGCCTTATTAATATCAGCTGTGGAAGTAACAATGACAAATGTTAATGCTCGTGCTGTACCAAATTATAAGTAAGTGTTCCCTTGTATCAAGTATGTTTCTCACTTATTGACATCCAAGAAGTTCTTCATAACGTACATAAAGTTTTTTAGAGATTTCTGTACAAGTAATGATTATACGTGTAGAATGAAATAATTGATGGAAATATTGTATTCCTTAATACCACATTAAACAGGACAGAATAACATCCAATGAANTGTAGAATGAAATAATTGATGGAAATATTGTATTCCTTAATACCACATTAAACAGGACAGAATAACATCCAATGAAAGGTTATCTAGACTGTAAGGAATATAATTAAAATTATCCTTTTATAAGTATGAATTAAGTGTTGGGTGAACGTGCAGGGTCCCCTTCTGACGTAAAAATACACAATTGAAGCCATAACATCATAATAATTATAGAAAAATGTCCATTGCCTGGGTTGGTATATAATGTGTTTATATACCTCACTAAGCATGTTATTAAGTTATCTTAAGACTCTTGCGTCTGGCCAAGCTTGGCATGGTAGAGACTGATACGTGCCAAAATAGGCTAGGTCGGATATGTCCGTGGCCTGGAATGTGAAATAGAATCTGCACACACATACAAATTTAATATTGTCCTGGATAGGTTGTAGCCAGACATAATGTCTCCAACAACTCCCTAATTAAGTTTATTCTTCCGTTATGAATCTCGTCATAACAGGAAAGTGCTACAGACCATCTTATGAATGTTATATTTCGCAATAGGTTGATAACTATCTGCGGTGAACAAACATGCTCCAATTCATGCCTATCGAGGAATTTCAGGTAGCCTTGCTTTACTTTACTGGCTGTTCCAGATGTGCTTTGACTGCTCGTTCCATAGGTGCTGGAGACCGACTTCAGAAACTGGATCCAGCTGCTAATAGCCACGCCCAACCCAGAGGAATTCTTGCAGGGGATGTACCTGCCAATGGACAGCCGAGTGTTGTTCCTGCATCGCCAAGCAGAGACATTGGTGGTAAAGGAGGCGTACCACGTGCATAGTCCATCAGCTTAGGCTGTCACAGATGAGCTACTTAGTTGGGTTCTGGGAAAGTCGCTCAGACATGCAAGGTCTCACCCTCAAGGCTGGCATCTCCAATGTAAGTCATGCGCTTGTTATTCGCTTGATCCATGATTTTCGTATCAGGGACTTAAATTTTACTGAATATTATTCCACTTGCAAATATATCACAGGGCTATATTATTGAATATTGTCGGCTGACAGGTGTAAATTTTGTGAACTTATGTTCAAAGTTAGTGTATAAGTATCGATGCTAGTTGGGCACCCCTGATTTCTGAGGAATTTTATTGGCTCAAGATTTTGCGGACTCAATCTGAAGATCATGCTCTGTCCAAACGTTGGAAATTTATTGAAAATTTTCCCAATTAACCACGTTACAAGTTGAAAACTTGTAATATTTAGCAGGTCTACAATATTAATATTATGGTAGGATGTAAACATTTGTGACCTTTTTTACATGATTCACTTAAGGCCATTCAGCCGTCAAATTTTCTTGCATATCGTTATCAATTTTTATTTAATTTATTTCCTTGAACAACATATGACATCAAATCAACGTCACAACCGTGTCCATTTTACCATTAAAGGAATTAAATTGTTGAATTCCTTAAAAGATTTTCGTTTCGTATGTGTTATAGATTTTCTTGAATTCTTTTTATCATCCACAATCAGAATGATTCATACAAGTCGAGGAGCTATTTTATATGCTGTTACCTTATCCAGGGATATATATTTACAAAAAAAAAAAAAGAACGTAAGCTTAACAATTAATTAGCATTTCTTTACGTGAGGTACATTTTTACATGTCAAACAACAACAGCCTGAATTAAGTATTTTTCTTCGTTTCCTGTTCATATTTCCTTTACTATCAAACATCTCCTNCAACAACAGCCTGAATTAAGTATTTTTCTTCGTTTCCTGTTCATATTTCCTTTACTATCAAACATCTCCTTACAATGCAGTTAAAGCATCTTACATGCAGTTATTTGTCGAGGTGAAACTTTCTTTAATGTGTGTTTGTAATAAAAATAGTCCAGGTCTTATTTCCTTGTGTGTAATTTCTTTCAAAGCTTTCTATTTTCCAATTCAATTTTTGTCGAATTCATATTATAAACGTAAATGTGTACCGATTTCTGCATTAAATAACTTGTAATCACTCCATTAAATTCAATTAAATATTTGGCCGTGTGGGATTGCCTTTATTTTTAGAAATAACAGCATTTTTAATATTCTAATTTAAAATGCCATTACCTACCAAGTGATAAGACTTAGATTATAGAAAGTAGGCATTTAGGTAGTTCATATTGTGAGCATATCATTCGCTACTCTACAGAATTTTTGTTAACTTTTTTGTAATTTTGTGCCAACTGAGAACTAAAACTTTTCTTATATTTGTTTTAAAAACGTCTTGCAATATAAATCTCTTGTAAATTTCAAAACATTCTTGTTTTTATTATGTTTATTTATTTCCGACTTGCAACCTGTTAGTGATANAAATCTCTTGTAAATTTCAAAACATTCTTGTTTTTATTATGTTTATTTATTTCCGACTTGCAACCTGTTAGTGATATTTTTTGTTGTACGTATATTGTTTCAGAAATCAGTTTACGCTAATTCTGAATCACCTTATCCACGTGCATTAATGGGCCTAATCAACGACATATGGAATACTGTTGAAACAAATCTTAATATTTCGTAAGTAATTCATTTTTTTTAAAATTTGTGTTAAATAGATTTTATGTCCGAAAGATGAATAAATAACCGACGCAGTTTTATCAAGGTTTGATTCAATACATTTCCCTTCAGGGAGTTTGCTCGTATAAGCATGTTTCAGGCAATACAGGAACTNTTTGATTCAATACATTTCCCTTCAGGGAGTTTGCTCGTATAAGCATGTTTCAGGCAATACAGGAACTATTTTGGAAAGAGCTGGGCAATATTACAATAATTTGAAAAAAAAAAAAAAAAAAAAAAAAGTGATGGTAAACGAACCTGTCTCTAACCTATAAGATTTACATTGCGGTTCTAGGAGTGAAAATAGCCTATTCACAAAGTTGATTGAAATTTACTTTTCAATTTAATGCTTATTAAATAGTTTTTAAGTATTTGAAACGCATTAAAATTAATATAACCCAATTCAGGTATTGAAAACCTTAACAAGATTGGCTATTGAAAATGATTCATAACTTTTTAACGATATTAAAGCCGGAGTCGCAATGCCTCGACTAACTAGACATGAAGAAATTTGAGTGACAGTCAATGAAATGCAAGGTCACTGTGACGTCAGCCTGACAAAAACGCAGCCCTGATGGCACAGGAGAAGATGATTCTACCAGGTGTTTCAGGGAAAGAAGGACATATGTAAAAGATTTGGTAGAATGGATCATTCTGAATGTAAAACATCCTTAAGCATATGCTCTAATCACAAATGTGACCGAGATACAGCTGGAAATAGAAGTAACATCAGTATGATGATTTATAACACTCTCATGGACTCAAAAGTCATCCAACATACAACATTACGAACATCAATCTGATTAATATAGGCACATGTCGGTGCTGTACTATTATGAGAGCGACGAAAAAAAACACATTCATAATAATCCGCTACCAGGATTACTTGTCATACCTTGCATTGGTTTAGATATGTTATTTCTTTAGTAATGTATTATTTCCAACACCGACATATGCTCATACTAATAAGATTCATATTCTAAGATATTATTTATGAAATTACCATATAACTGTATTCGAATAGTGAGAGAGTGAGAATGGTAAACTATTTCCCCAAAAATAGATGGTAGCGTTCCTACATTCTCTTATGAAACAGTCAAATGCGTAGGTAATAGAGCTTATATTTATTTGTGTTTCCCCTTCAGAATGGTCCACATTATCAAACCTTAACGTATTATTGTTTCCCCCTCTGAAACACCTGGTTTTTTTTTATGTCGGAATAACTTAGCCGCGGGAGTTGAGCGGTTATACTGCCCGCCTCCTACCAAGACGAACTGGGTTCAATCCCCAGCCGGGTATCTCCCGGATTTCTCAAGTGGGAGTAGTGTGGGACGATGCCGCTGGTTGGCGGATTTTCTCGGGAATCTCCCGTTTCCCCCGGTCATGCATTCCGGCGCTGCACCATACTCATCTCAGTCACCCTTATCGGCTTTCAAGACCACATTGTTGAGAGCCGCTCAAATATCTTAACTGAACTAAATACCACATGTAACGTTGTCGAACTCTGACGTAGTGTCGGACAGTCGTATAGCGCTCCTGGCATTAATCTCGTTTAACCGTACGCGTTCCAATTTGCCTACAACTGATAGTGTTGCGCCCTGTAAGATCCTCAAGACATCAATAAACAGGATGAGTCTGAAAAAAATGCCACTATCTGCCTACATATTACTTATGACACAACAAGTCGAAAACATAGATGAGACTCATAGTCGACGATGCTTCATAACATCGGGTATGCCTGCGCCGGCTAAGAGTTGACAACCAGCTCTCGGAGAAGACACGTCGAGCGTGGCAAATTTCGCCCAAACTGCCAATCGCCCGCGACCTATTTTGGTTTGTTTTTGACATTTATCGGCTAACAACATTTTTCTGCTGCATTATAGCCGCTGGTTTAAGTGGTCATTAGGGTGTATGGAGGAAACTGGCGTCCCTCCTGCCTTCGTAATTGTCTCGCGATGAGAGTTTTTTGAGTGACATTCATAATAAATGACCCACTGCGGCGCTGTTCTGTAACGACTGACTCGTGAAGCTGACTGGCCGTGACTCTGCATTAATGGAAATATATGAACTCGGTTATGTTTAACTTGAAATAAAAAATAGAGGAAATTATACGAGACTTCTATTCTTATATTTTATTTTTAATTAGCCGCCTTTATTTATGTCTCATGTCTCTACCGAAAGAGTGAAATTGGGGTGAGATTCCAAACGGCAATTCTGATGTCTGCGGCATTACAACGTTTAAATTAACGAAAACCATAGTCTTGTCTTATGCCTCTGTACCAGATCGTTTGCGGGGAATTCATGCTTGCCTGCCAGGCTTAGTAATGCAATGGTTTCGTCTTTTATGTCTTTAGCAGAGCTTTTATGGGTTTTCCACACAAAAAATCACTGTTATGTGGGGGCCGGTATCCTTTATAGCAGAGAAGTAGGAATCCACGATAATATCGTTCCTAAAGTAAGATCTTCTATCACAGATGCTTGCTCGAGTCACTGTTGACTGAAATAACAACCACAACCATTTTTTTGCTTCCTAATACAAATTCGCCACACAATCTGTTGTAGTTTACAAACCTCTNGAAATAACAACCACAACCATTTTTTTGCTTCCTAATACAAATTCGCCACACAATCTGTTGTAGTTTACAAACCTCAATTTCAGGAAATATCTATTATGTATAGGTACACCTATTTTAGTGAAAACATGTTTGTTTTTACGAATGCAGAATACCCCCTTAAAGCCCATGTAAATACATTTTATTTCTGGTATAGTCGGTCCAAACACTTTGTTTTCAACGTCTGGAAATACCATTTGTTTTCACTAAGTTAATAAGCTATTTAAAAACCGACGAAATTGTATTCTGAAACTATCTTTTACAGTCATGAGTTAGTAAAATCAAATCGGCTCTGCTGCTACATAGTAATCATGTATTCAATAATATGTTGTTATATTTATATATGCGCTTTAANGAAATAACAACCACAACCATTTTTTTGCTTCCTAATACAAATTCGCCACACAATCTGTTGTAGTTTACAAACCTCTATTTCAGGAAATATCTATTATGTATCGGTACACCTATTTTAGTGAAAACATGTTTGTTTTTACGAATGCAGAATACCCCCTTAAAGCCCACGTAAATAAATTTTATTTCTGGTATAGTTGGTCAAACACTTTGTTTTCAACGTCTGGAAATACCATTTGTTTTCACTAAGTAAATATGCTATTTAAAAACCGACGAAATTGTATTTTGAAACTATCTTTTACAGTCATGAGTTAGTCAAATCAAATCGGCTCTGCTGCTACATAGTAATCATGTATTCAATAATATGTTGTTATATTTATATATGCGCTTTAANAAATCAAATCGGCTCTGCTGCTACATAGTAATCATGTATTCAATAATATGTTGTTATATTTATATATGCGCTTTAATGTAAAAAACTGCTGATCTTAACTTCAGGATTGCGAAGAGAGGCAAAATCTTAGAACGAAATATACAAGTCATTTTGTATTATGGCCAACCGTTTGGTCTCAGCGGCGCAATGAGTCTAGCATATGAATGTGTGTGCTGCACTGCTCCAGCTACATAATAATGCTGTGATAAAGGCAAGAGTCAATGCATTGTAAAGTTACACATGTAATACATCATGTAATGACAGTACAAGTTAATACAAACTACGGCAAAAATCTTAGAGATGAGGTCTGGCGATCGAGCAGGCCACGATACAAGATTACCACGATCTATCCACCTACCAGGAAAGTAGTTCTGTAAGTGGTTTCACACGTGAGACATGTAATGCGTCACTGATCCATCATTATAGTTTAACAGCCTCTTTGTGTAGTGGTGATCTGCACATGATCATACGCTAGATTCATTGAGGCCGGTCAGACCAAACGGTTTGCCAATATACATAATAACTCGTATATTCTATTCACATTTTTCATTTCTCTATGCTACCCGGTGTTACAATCCGCCAATTTTTTCACACGTTGTCCATCACATTTTGCTACAGTACCCAGTTATGCGAATATCCAAACCGAGAAACAGGCATGATGACAGAAAATGGTTCCTGGACCGGTATCATAGGGATGCTGCAGAGAAACGTTTGACTGCACCGCTAAAAGGCCATCACAATGACAGGAGGAAGGACCCTGGTGACCGACTTCACTTTCGTCTACTGGAAAACAAGGTGAGATCATGTTCTAGTTTATTCATTGTTACTTCCAACTATTCTGTAACCCTACCTAATTTCTGATTTCAGGATATTCCTTCGTCTCATGCTGACATAGCAAGAAAATTATACCAAAGGGACAACGCACTTCGTTTATGCGCACTCAGTTTAGTAATATTTTGCAGGAGAAATATTTCTTACTACGCATTACCAAGACACCTTTATTTATTTAATCTTTTATTCGCGTTCTTGGTTAATCAAATATATTAATTTATAAATAAAATATAAGTAAAATTTCAATTTTACGAAAAATAAGATACTCAAATGTTAACCCAATTTTAAAATGTTTATAGTGTGTACATGGCATATCAAGAAATAACAAAATACGTATTACATGGGGTGATTTTTCAAAGGTATGAAATTAGCTTCACTAACTGATAGGTGTGTAGGTAGTTTCTGTAAAGACGATTTTCACAATATGTTCTCCCTGGCACAATCTAATCCAAAACATGTTCTACTAATAGTCTCTTTGTGATTTCTCAGTTTAACTGGACAGAGATGGGTTTATTGCTCTGTCTGTTTCTCTCTCACACTCACGATTCACCTACTATTTTACGTGATGAGTATGCTAGGTTTAAAACAAATAAACTAGAAAGTATTTCAACAGACCGATGTGTTCAAAGAAATCAACTACTCTATGTTTACGTTTGTGTATGTATGGTTTCTCCTCAGACTTGCTTGTGCTTGCAGCTTCTACGCTTTCTTCCGGTGGCCGACTACATCATACATATCTGATGTGAGGTGCTTCGCCGCCGTGATGTTGGCAACGGTTGTAGGCGCCACTTTAGCGCGGTTTACGACTCTGTGGTTGCTGCCTGAACGAGGGGTGACCAAATCATCAGTTGTGTTCGACGTGTCCTGCGCCTTTTGCCAACAAGGTACAAAAAAACTTTTGAAATTAAAAGAATTATGTTTTATTCATAAATAAAGCAATCTGTTTTTCAAAGCACCTATATTTATTTTCAGTATGCGCCGGTTTGAAACCCAACACAATGTCTCTAATAATATGATCTTAATTATTTATCTAATGAATGTTTACCATTGTTTATATACAATTACTTTAATCTCTCAGCATGAAGCGGCTTTTAATAACTGACTGTGTCATATAGATATGAAGTGAGAATATGACAGTGAAACTTATGAATTATCACAAGTCGTCAGACAACTTTTAAACTGTAGAATCGGCGAGAAATGGATTGGCCGCAGTTGACGAATTTCATGGCCTGCTCGTTCTCCCGACCTCATCCTACTTGAAAAACCTGGTGTATGATACTCCAACTGAGACGGAGTAAGGGCTCGTTGCTCGGGTCCTTGAAGCTATGTCATCTCTAAGGCACGTAGATGAAGTCTTTGAACATGTACGACAAGAAATGGTACCTCGGTGCAGATTAGTATTGAAGCAGGAGGCCGGAATTATAGACAGGTTTTGTAAAAGATGATTACAATTAAATATAAATATAATGGCTTNTTTAATAACTGACTGTGTCATATAGATATGAAGTGAGAATATGACAGTGAAACTTATGAATTATCACAAGTCGTCCGACAACTTTTAAACAGTAGAATCGGTGAGAAATGGATTGGCCGCAGTTGACGCATTTCATGGCCTGCTCGTTCTCCCGACCTCATCCTACTTGAAAAACCTGGTGTATGATACTCCAACTGAGACGGAGTTAGGGCTCGTTGCTCGGGTCCTTGCAGCTGCTTCATCTATACAGCAAGTGCCTGAGGTCTTGGAACATGTACGACAAGAAATGGTACCTCGGTGCAGATTTGTATTGAAGCAGGAGGCCGGAATTATAGACAGGTTTTGTAAAAGATGATTACAATTAAATATATAAATATAATGGCTTAATTTTTATTCTCATTCACTATAAAATGAACCTAACTCTTCAATTGCCAGTTACAGTTAGTACAGAAATATCCGTTTTTGATCTCTTCTAACATCCCTACAAGTTTGAGTATTTATTTTGTTACAATCTCTTTTACTCGTGTTTGAAAGCAACCATGCTGCAATGTTGGTTCCTATATATGCCTGCAGGTGTCGCAGGGACTCAGGGGTTCCGCCGTTCCTCCGGGTGTGTTGTGTTGATGGTGGCTGAGCTGGCGGGGTTCTTGGTGTTCAGCATCTACTCAGCCACTCTCATGTCGCGGTTGGCGGTGCAGACGCGAACTCACAGCTACGAGGCATTTGCTGACCTCGTCAACTCCACCCCATACGTTGTCGGCTACTTCCGAGGTGATGCCAGTATCGAGATGACCAAGGTAAACGCGAGTTTTAATACCGCTGAATTATTTAATTCCTCTCGTTACATACATCAGTAGTGGTGTATTCGCTAAATAGAAAGATGGATAGTAGCGTGATTTGGTGCAACCTAAGACAGTTTTCAAGATTGTGGAGTGTGAACCAGAGTAAGTTATATTCTACTCAGTTTAGGGAAAAACCGTGATTTCTTATGGGATATATTTGGCATAGGGAAAGTTTCTGCCGCTAGGTGAGCAGTGTTCCAAAATGTAACATTTAATTAAATATTTAAGATAGGGGAATAATAAGAGAGGATGATTTTACTTAGTTGCGAAATTATTTTGTATTTGTTTTATTATTATTGCAATCATCCTGAATTTTTTTATGTAGAAAATGGAAAAAATCTGGTACTTCAACTTTACCTTAGATGGCAATGGCTTCAAAACTTTGTATTAACAAGAGAACATTAAACATAAATTCATATTTGTTTTAGTCTGATTTTTAAGAGTCTTTGGAGTATACTCAGAAAAGTATAGTATCATGCAAGGCGGGGCCGCTGATAATGTGAGTTATTTATTATCAACTGTAATGCACGAGGCATATATTGTTTACTGTAAACTGAGTTATTTTAAAGGCCCCGCTTAATATATATCTGTATACCCATCGTGTATTCTTACACCATAAGTAAAATAATTATTGCCATAGACCTGATCACTTTATTCGCCCGTCTGTCAAGTGAAACTGTTATATTATTATAAAATAAATATGGTACTAATTTTTATAACCCTAGGTTTTTAAAATTAAAAAACTGAAATATTAAGTGTTAACATAACATTTTAAAATCAACTTTAAGACATTGAACTACTTTCCCGCCTCCGATACCAACTTTACTGTTCGCATGTCAGTCAGTTTGCCCTTTAAAACATATGCAGGTACCAGCGGTGGCATTTGTCAAAGGTTGGTATTTAATACGCTCAGTAACCATGGAGAACCTACATAAAAGTTACCCACGCGTATTAAAGTACAGCATGACATATTTTTTGCCAGTCGCAGCTCCAGAAGCTGAATTTGCATCGTTATCAGTTGGAGAGCAGCTTAGAGAACATCATTGAAAGAATTTGTGAGGGGAACTACATCTTCGTAACAGACGGCCCAGTCTTCAACAAAGAACTGACTTCGTGTTCGGCAGACATCGCCTCAGTTGCTGTAGGCAGCAGTTCACTTTCCTTCGCACTGAGGAAGAACTCGCCCTACTTGGGAGCCATCAACTATCAGTGAGTGCTTGGAAAAATACCTGTATTTTCACATTTACTAACTAATGCTTGAGACACTATTTTAAGTTGGAGTGTAGTAGAAATAGATATTAGGGTCTTGAGAGCCGATAAGGGTGAAACGAAGTGAGTATGGAGCAGCGCCGGAACGCGAGAGCAGGAGGAAACGGGAGATCCCCGAGAAATACCACCGTCCAGCGTCATCGTCCGACACGATTACCACGTGTTAATATCTGGGGTGACTCCGCCGGGAATCGAACATGGTTAGCCTATGTGGGAGGTGGTTAGTCTGACCACTACACCACCGCAGCCGCAATTAATTTAACTTATAAGTATATTTTATGAAGGAAGACATCTAAATTTCCAAATATTTTGCAGATCATTATTATAATTATTGCCATTGAGGTAAATAAAGTAAATGCCTGGGAAATGCCTAGATTACTACATTTTGTGTTTTTTTAGTGACAATTTTTAGTATGTAAGACACAAATTATCGCTACAAACGTCAGTTGCATTCCAAAATTTTAATTCTAAGTTATACATTTGGGCTAAACGAATATATTATTTTATTAATATAAAATTTATATAAGTATTGATGTAAAAATAATATGTTTAAGATGTCTTTATATTATTGAATACTAATATCTAAATGGAAATCGGAACAAAAGTATACACTAGGAGATATATATTGTAATGATATTTAAAATAAGGAATTAAAAATTTTTAGGAAATAAGTATATAATTATAACACTACTTATTCTGTTAAGTTACTATCATAAAATTTAATGCAAAATCGTACAATTTATGAGTAAAAATGGTACAGAAATATTTATATCAATGAATAATAATTCACAAATACATATGTGAAAAAAAAAAAATTAGCGACACGTATAGATTTTACTGCATTTTAAAAGAAAATGTTTATATTTTTATGTAAATTGTGGTAGTTTTCCTATCAATTCTTGTTTTATTATTATGCATACTACTTTGCTAAAATAATAGAGAATTATACACAATTTTCGCATAAAATGTCAATATTAAACAATTAATTTTTACATTAATAAAATACCCCATAAGAAAAAATTCCCATTCCACAATACCATGCTTTTACCCATTTACTTCCTTTCCATAGTTGGACAAGTTGAACAGTCCCTTCAGCAGTAGGCCAGGGTGGAGTCAGACATCTATTGTGCCTTGCAGGTTGATGAAGATGTTGGAGATAGGCGACGTCGCGAGGCTGCGGAAGAAGTGGATCAGCGCAGAGTCCACTGCACCGCAAGAAACGGAGAGCATCACCATGATGCACATCGCTCCCTGCGTTGTGAGCCTGACCTTGGGCATCGCGACTTCCGCCGTCTGCCTGCTGGCGGAGTGGCGCGTCGACAAGAGGACATCTGGAGTCGCCTGAGCACGGGAGGTCTGCGCACCTGGTGTGTGACACCTTGGCCCAGGACCTCTGGAAAGACCACACACTTCACTGATCACACCATATGTATCTCTAGCCACACTAGCCCATGCTCTGGTCATGTTAGCACAACTTCTGGCCAAACCATCCTGTGCCGTGTAATAAATAAATACACATAAAATGGTTATGCATTCAAAAAGTGACCAAATTATTTAGAAAAATATGTAATGAAGAGCATACTTTCATAGAAAGTCAAAAAATTATAAAGCTACTTTAATATCTGATTGTGTGTATTTGAAAAAGATACCAAATCCATAAAATAAATTCCCATTCAAAGCAAAAGTTTAGGTAGTTAAATTTATCCAGTAATTCCAGCCAATAATTTAATCAAAAGTATAAACTAAATAATAAAAAAATTAAATTTATCATTTAATTTCCTTTATGATTGAATTAAAATATTTCATAAAATTTTTAACGATATTGTAATTTCGATGGTATTTTATAATAAAGTTTCAACTTAATAATAAAAACTATTTTCATCATCAATATTAAGGAATTTTTTATCCAGTTAGGAAATAAAGTAAATATCATTTAAAAACTACTAGAACACATATTTTTTGGTATTTGTTTGTCTATGTCTCTAAAATAATTCTTATATTTCAACCATAATATAGATTTACTAATGTTATTTTATTATATTAAAATTTTTAACAAATAAATACATGCAAAATAATATATATGAAGATGTTGCAGAAGGAATGTAAATATTTTATGTTTATTTAAAAATTATGCTATGGTTATGTCTAACCTGTCAAAAAAATATATATAATAAATTTATTTCGCTATTTCCCATTAAAATGGCCATTATGAAATCTTTAACTAAATTAATTCTCCTTAAATATTATAGTATTTAAGGTTTGTTTTGTAAAAATATTTACATAATTGTAAATGCTTCTATGGCATTTTATATTTTAAAAGAAACCAAGCGATTAGATAGCAAAATTTGTATTTGTAATAATGTATATATATATACNTGGCATTTTATATTTTAAAAGAAACCAAGCGATTAGATAGCAAAATTTGTATTTGTAATAATGTATATATATATACCAAAGTTAAATTTATATATTTGAATTATTTTTAGCATATCTTTAAAAATTTAAAAATCTTTAGNTATATATATATACCAAAGTTAAATTTATATATTTGAATTATTTTTAGCATATCTTTAAAAATTTAAAAATCTTTAGACATTATAGAAAATATATATTCACTTATAATATATATATATGTAAAACATATAAAAAAAATATATTTCTATTATCTTGAATGTGAAGCTGTGTGAAGATTTAGTAGAAAATGTTACAGTAAATGAGAACTTGTCTGTTGATTTAGTAATGTTTAAATGATCATTATGCATGCATATATGTATTACCGTGCTTTAACTTCTTCAGTTTTATCATATACATTGTCATGCTCTTCATGTATATAAAAAGGCTATTTTTAATGGTCATCTAGAAATTAGGTTTTTACTATTTCATGAAAAATGAATGTGAATTTAAAAAATCAAGGGTTAGGTATTATATCCTATGGCCAGTCAGCCAATGACCCAATATGCTACATCTTTCTCGCTATACTGGGCCGTGAATAAACTCACTACTGCATCAGTGCCCAGAATTTTGATAAATTGAATTTCTTAAAATGAAAATATAAGCGAATGAAGAGGGATATAATTTATTTGCCAACGACGGTGAAAATGCATTATCAGAAAGAGGAAAATTAAGTTTAAATGGCCATAATTACTTATATAAAACTGAAAACAATAAAACTAAAAATTTAAAATATTGATATCACTTCAATTTTGTATGTNCCATAATTACTTATATAAAACTGAAAACAATAAAACTAAAAATTTAAAATATTGATATCACTTCAATTTTGTATGTGATGATTAGTTTTTGTGTATTATGTAATAGAGTCCTGTATATACCCAAGAGGATATGATCACGTATTTTTATTGTTTGATAGCCTAAGTATTGTATACAACATGTAATATGAAGAAATAAAGTACACATTTTTAATTTTCGTGTGATTTTTAGAAAAATATTATGTCTTACAATAATTAATATGCGATCCTGTTAACATTTCTACAGTTTCCAGATTAGTAAACCGCTGGGCATTTATCTGGCAGTGACTTCTCTGAGAACATGTGGAGCCTTGGATTTTATTTGTTAGATGAGGGTGGTGGGGGAATTTTATCGTCGTTCTGAGAGATTTAGTCTGAAACTAAAAGAGAGCTTCCTTCTTTCCATTTATTACTACAACTGCCTATTAATGAGGAGAGGGTGTAGTTATGCATGATGCAATAAATTCGCCCTCCCATCACGATCTGCTTGTCGGCTTTCATTCCTGGCGCATCCCTGTCGTAGTTATTCGNCCATAATTACTTATATAAAACTGAAAACAATAAAACTAAAAATTTAAAATATTGATATCACTTCAATTTTGTATGGGATGATTAGTTTTTGTGTATTATGTAATAGAGTCCTGTATATACCCAAGAGGATATGTTCACGTATTTTCATTGTTTGATAGCCTAAGTATTGTATACAACATGTAATATGAAGAAATAAAGTACACATTTTTAATTTTCGTGTGATTTTTAGAAAAATATTATGTCTTACAATAATTAATATGCGATCCTGTTAACATTTCTACAGTTTCCAGATTAGTAAACCGCTGGGCATTTATCTGGCAGTGACTTCTCTGAGAACATGTGGAGCCTTGGATTTTATTTGTTAGGTGAGGGTGGTGGGGGAATTTTATCGTCGTTCTGAGAGATTTAGTCTGAAACTAAAAGAGAGCTTCCTTCTTTCCATTTATTACTACAACTGCCTATTAATGAGGAGAGGGTGTAGTTATGCATTATGCAATAAATTCGCCCTCCCATCACGATCTGCTTGTCGGCTTTCATTCCTGGCGCATCCCTGTCGTAGTTATTCGCACGAGGAAAACATGGTGGACGTTGCCGATAACAATCACATTCTATCGCCTCTCCACCGACATCGCGCGGGGAAAACATGAGGCTATAGACTCTTCTTTCCCATTACTTCCCGTACAACGTAACCCTGTTTCTAAGGCGGAGTCAGTTTGCATATGTCACTTTGTTTATGCGATTCTGTGTTGTAAAAAAAACTAATACGTTGCTCCAAAATAAAAAATTAATTTGCCATCTTTGGCAATCAATGAGACTATGTATCCCCAATTCTGTAAACCACTTAGTTGTCGGCTTTCACGTGGGCAACACACTCACACACATACACACACTCTCTCTCTTTCTCTCTCTCTCTTAAACTAATCTGTACTCTTAAATACTTATTCTACAAGCAACGATATTGTTAACTTACATATGCAATTTTCATTTTGTTCAAGGTCAGCCATTTTTCAATGCTACATTCTCATGCTAAAACAGGTTTTCATGCGGCAGCCTCTGGTAGTACTAGGATTCTAGGTACTTGCAGTGCCATGGATGCTCTAGAATCACCTATTTACCTCTAATTACAATTTTTTGGCGCTTGTTCAGGCATGATATTTAAGTATCACTTTACGCCTCTTTTCATTGTTAATGTAGATCTATGCCATTTGTTTTCCTTTCAGATAACACCTAACGTGGAGGGCTCAGGTACCTATGAAGAGAACGAAGGAGAAGAGAAGTAGGGTAGGCGTTATTAATACCTCTGAAGTAGAAACATCCCAAGCCTGTCTTTCTACAGATGCTTTTAAAAATAATAGAAACGCCCGTGTTGTGAAACATGGCATCTTTGCAAAGTTGTAACAATTATCATTCATGTTTTGCGACTGTACTTATGGTATAGCAATGAATAACGTTAGTTTGCAGTGCGCAGTGTCCAATGTGTTAGCGGCATACATAACTCGTGTCAAGACATCAACAACGAGCACTAGTGGAAGAAAACCAACCCGCAGTGATAGGAATCGCCGAACATTGAAGAGGCTTGTCGTCGTAGAGCTAATGCGACACGTGATGACTTAACTGAATATTCATCTTGAACAATCTGTTTCTGCAATCACAGTCCTACGTGAGGTGCACAAATAATTTTCGTGCAGATGTTTCTATTATTTTGATGACCACCTGTATGTGATTTAGTCTGCCTCTCGACATGGGTAAAAGAAAAAGTTATTGTAACATTTGCTTGGATCACTATTAGAATAAAAATTTAGCCGTTTACGAACCTAAAATTTCTCGTAAAAAAATTTTAAAAGTGCGTAATTAAAACTGAGCTATTACGTGCCAGCATATTTAAGGCGAGGCTCCAGTTAGATCTGTATTTTTTTATCATAATTTTTTAGAACATTTTCGTGTACCATATGGCTATGTTTTGGAGTCCTAATAAAACTTGAAGTAGTATATCTTAAAACTTATTAGAACTTCATACATATAACTTATTGTTTACGGCGTGGCTTGCAAAGTCCATGTAATGAAAAGCTTTCAGGTGTTTCACCGAAAACTAGGGACATTTTAAGGACTTCTGGGACTTTTAATTCAGGAGTGTGGAATAATTACAGGTAGGCGCGTAGTAGGTCAAATGTAGCAGCTTAGAATTTAACACTATCAGGTTGGCATTCAAGACAGGTGAGTCGCTGATATACACTCTAATGCTATGGCAACAGTTACGTTGGCTACCATGTTTGCAGACAACACAATTCTGTTTGTCCAGACTAAACAACACACGCCTACTATCTCATCTCGCGGCTGATTGTTGGCTCGCTAATAGAGTGAGTTCTTGTTGGGAAAAAAAGCGTTATTACCTATGTTTAAGGAACTTCGAAATATTGTATTGATTGATGAATTATACAGAACCGTTATTGGTGAAGGTTTGTTAGTGTTCTTGTAAGATACTTAAGGTGCCCGCCTACCTGGTGCTTCAACTACGTTGCAATGTGTTTAAAATACGATATACATAAATATAGAAGAACCTCAAGACTCTGCTTCCTATGAGCGGTCAGTTGAAAAGGGTAATCAATTTAGGAGCAATGAATTGATTGAGAAATAGTTTGGGCTTGCTAAAGTGGTAAGGAGAGTGAAAATATATATGGGTTGCTTCAACTACTTTGCAAAATGACTTCTACAGGATCCGTTCTTCCTACCTGGATTCAAACTTTGGGGGAAGAGTCTCTGCGCGAGATCTCATCGATGCGTGTGTTACCTGCAAGACGGAGGAGGGAATCGAAGACTCGCGTCACCTGGTGCGTGAGTTGGGGAGAAAAGGAGGCGTTGCTGTTCAAAATGAGGGCGAGTCCGCTTGAATCACCATTTTAAAACTCTTAAATATCTGCCTAATACTCTGAGTGATGGTTTCGAAGTACTGTGTAGTTTGAGTTTGGTCACCATAGTTAAATTGCTAATTCAAATGGTTAAAGTAGTGTCACGTAACATCTGTAAAATAGCAGAATTATATGCTGCAATAATGTTTAAAGTACCCGAATGCTTGCAGAGTGTGGTAGGGCAAGCTGTCAATGAGCGTGTATGTCTTTACACGGATTCTGTCCTCTATTTTGCGGCAAGCAGATACTCCAGTAGCCTTTGCACAATAACACATGAAAATTTAGAAATATTTTAGCGTCCAGAAGAATCAATGCAACATTTTGTAAAGGAGATAATTAGCCTGGTAGAAGTTTTGGGTTTGCCATGTGCGGAAACAAATTTGGTATAAATTGTTTGTTTTAATTTGTTGCCTGAAAACAGTAAGTTCTTTTCCTTTGCCACAATGCCACAAACGTTGCACGAGTTGTGAGCGTTGGTAGTTCAGATAGAATTAACCGTTGGCGATAGTATGCAAAAGATGCCTATGGAAGTAACATCTAAATGTTGGTGTAAAATTTGTTTACTGTCAAACCATCGCTTTGGATGAGATCCAAAAAGTAGAAGGAAATTCCGTACATGTTAAGCCGAAACAGAAATGTCAATTTGGTTTTCGGGTAAATCACACATCGGAAAAGTGTTTTTATAAAAAAACAGAAAGTGACGGGAAAGTAGAACCAGATGTAAACGGTGACCAGTCAGACGTAGGAGAAATGTCCGATGGTCAAAAACCGGTGAAAATGTTAATTTGTTGTAGATGTGGTAATCCTGGTCACCTTCGATTCAAATGTCCGTTGCGAGGAAAACATGTGTGATAATGTTCAGTTTAAAACACCAATTTGTTTAATAGGAATGACTTGCTGTATGTGCAATTAATAATTGGAAATTTAACAATATTCGCGTTGGTAGATTCGGGGGCCTCTGCGCCTATCATAAAACATGGAACCTGTAGTAATATTATGCGTGACACGCCGGTTGATACTGTACAAATAAAAAGGTTAGAGTCTGTCGTATTTTCCTTAGCAGACAAGGATAGATTAAGTCAAATGTGGTAGCAGAATTAAAAATTATAGTTGGACAGTTGTCATGAAAAACGTATTTTCATGTTTTTGAAAAAAAAAAAATGCAAAATGATTTAGGTCTTAATATATATAAATGTCATACTATTATCAATATATAAAATTTGGATCTTTAGAAGGCCACCCACATTTGGCACCGGTGCCCCATTCCATTTTTCTTTTTTCCAGGACTTTAAGGCTTGGTCTCCCTGTTTATTAAGGAAACAAAAACATATTCCACATCAAGTTATGTTGCTTCCCTATTTTTCAGAGCAGAATTCAAAAACCTCCTGTCGTCCTATTGATCAGTTATAGAAGTACCTTGTGGCTTCAGCTGAGAACCAAATGGCACCGCCATATAGAAATATCTTCGTTTAGATATTTCACAAGATAGAACTACCCTATGGCGCAGACATCAGATAATACATTTTCACGGCGACGATAACGCCTTGGAAAATGTAAATATTTATCTAGACGTCGCGCTTGTGAATTTATCGATTCCCTTGAAGACAGAAGTGGAGTCCCGCTGTGCCTTCACTCGCTCTGGAAAATCTCCAAGACTTTTATCAAGCAACCAGGCAACTATTTTTACGACGGAAATTGTAATGGTAACGTCGTTTGTCTTAGTATTGCTCGCAATAACTGCGTCGTGTCATGTGACTGTGGCGTATTTAAATATGTAATAACCTCTCTCAGGGATTTATTACATATTCGAGAAATAGCTCTGGTCTACAGCGAGAACCCTTTTANACGACGGAAATTGTAATGGTAACGTCGTTTGTCTTAGTATTGCTCGCAATAACTGCGTCGTGTCATGTGACTGTGGTGTATTTAAATATGTAATAACCTCTCTCAGGGATTTATTACATATTCGAGAAATAGCTCTGGTCTACAGCGAGAACCCTTTTAGTAAGTGCATTTTTTTAGTCATGTGTGTATTTGTTTGAGCGATGCATGTCTATCAAGTCATAGGTTAATTTGGCAGGAATGATTTATTTTTACAGTAATGGAAGACTTCATAAATTATTATTAATTGTCCACCATGTCATTAAATTTATTGTTACTAAATAATTCATATAAATTTTCACTACACAAGTCAGCATATCCAAATTAAAGCCCAGTTTACAAATGTTCCACTCCTTTATTATGACATTCACTTAAAACTACAACTCTTTCTCGCCAGTATGACTGCTTATCGTAAAGAAATCCATATTTCCTGTACATTGGCTTAATGCACCAAATTGAATGTAATGCTATGAAGTATGAATGGGCTCTGATGCGATGTACAGTGGGAAAGGAATTGCTCTTGTGCAGTATCAAACACGTGAAGCAACTGACGGAAATACACCCTTACTGTCCTTAGACCTAAGCGGAGAATAGTGTTGGCCTGCCATTAAAGTACGAGTGATATGTGGTATATGGGATAAAAGACATCTGATATAATTGTGTTCGTTTGACCTGTTTGAGGGATCTGAGAGTTGTTGCAGCAGAACGAGCAGATGTATAGTGTGACAGAATATGTCCAGCATCAATCCTTCATTTGTGTGGTGATAAGAGACCCTGAAGTTACCCAANTATATGGGATGAATGACATCTGATATAATTGTGTTCGTTTGACCTGTTTGAGGGATCTGAGAGTTGTTGCAGCAGAGCAAACAGATGTATAGTGTGACAGAATATGTCCAGCATTCATCCTTCTTTTCTGTGATGATAAGAGACCCTGAAGATACACGAACACATTTGAGGGTAAACTAAATCTTCAAACAGTATATGTTTGGCTTTTTTCAATTGGCTTGCAGTTAGTAAGCCACGCGCTGGACTAATTTGAGCCAATAACTGCCTTCCACGAAAAGGAGCACCGAATACTGTGCGACCTGGTCTGCAGTAAAACTGCGGCATCAGCCAATGAATAAATAATTGAGTCTCCAGCGCAATTAGAACTGTGGAGTCTAGCATCTTGCTTAATTAATCAGTGGAATTAAAATGTATATAGTGATTATCCCTGATGTTAATGGGTCCGCAGTTGTGTAGTGGTAAGATTACTTGTCTCCCAACTTGGTGAACTGGGTTCTATTCCCGGAGGTGTTGCCCCAGGATTTTCGTATGTGTGACACTTGCCGGACGATGCATTTGGTCAACGGATTTCCTCGAAGATCTGCCGTTTCCTCCGCCCTCTCGGTCCAGCGCTACTCCATTCTCACTTCACTGCACCCTCATTGTCTCTCAAGACCTCGCTATTAAGAGCCGCCTAAATCTCTCCACTCCACTTTAATGATCATATCTTTTCATTTGGTAGCAGAATATACCACAGTATTCAGTATACCGGGAGNTCTCTCCACTCCACTTTAATGATCATATCTTTTCATTTGGTAGCAGAATATACCACAGTATTCAGTATACCGGGATATCCATTCGCAGATCAAATATCCTTTCAAAATAGAATTTCAGCTGAGGACAAGACATTTTTCCCGGGAATAACGTCGTGATGGANCAGTATACCGGGATATCCATTCGCAGATCAAATATCCTTTCAAAATAGAATTTCAGCTGAGGACAAGACATTTTTCCCGGGAATAACGTCGTGATGGAAGCTCCAACATGGTTTGCTTTGGCACTGTTGTCAGTAATCGAGCTCTCTTCCTGGCAGTGAACTGTGCAACCGTGTATCTGTAGTACGACACAACGTGATTTCTGAAAATATACGTGTCTGTGTTCTAGAGCGCAGCATACATGTTGGAGGTGTCCACGCATGAGTCATGCATTACAAAACATATTGGCAAGTTGNTGTGTTCTAGAGCGCAGCATACATGTTGGAGGTGTCCACGCATGAGTCATGCATTACAAAACATATTGGCAAGTTGTCTTGCGATAAGTTAGCTTAGTCATGAGTAGAACATAAGTACCAAGATATGCATCAAGTAGAACCTAGTTAAGGCNGTCTTGCGATAAGTTAGCTTAGTCATGAGTAGAACATAAGTACCAAGATATGCATCAAGTAGAACCTAGTTAAGGCAGCCAGCTTAACGCGGAACTCCGGATAGTCTGTACCGATTTAGAAAAACGAAAAAAATTTATTTATTGACTGTTAAAAAGCCTTGGAAGTTACTTTTTCAAGTAGTAATCTTTTCTGTGCTTGTATCTGTTACGTATGATAAAAAGTTTGTTATCTGTAAATATGTTTAAATCGTGTTTTGATTGATATAAACCAAATTCCTGCAAGTATGAAATTTTCGATTGATTTTTCTGACGCCCTCATTCTCCAGTTAAGCCGAATTTTTGATATCCGTAATCAGCTCCGGTTCACATTTATTCGAATTAACGAGTTTAATTTCTATAAAAATATTTATATACATACACACAATTATATTTTAGTCAAATGTCAATATGTGTATCCGTCCATGCCAAGGTATGGTCTTTTCGTAAAAATTCTAAAAAGGAATTTGTGCAATATTGTTTGAACTGTTATTTTTTCCTCTTGAAAGGAGGGAAGGGAATAATTCATCATCTATAACCACTACCTATGAGTGTCTATTTTTAGTGATTCCACTGAAGAATTCGTAATTTAGCCTCAAAATACAATCTTCATGTTGAACGCCGGCACTCTTCCCCCATTATGCACTGATGATCCTGAAACTGTCCATGTCGCAGTGGAGGGCGTGTCCTGCCAGGCTGTGGCGGTACACAGGTTGGCAAGCGCTGCTGGAGTAAGGATGAGCTTCCTGAACCTGGACAGAGGAGCTGACCTTGCCGACTTCTTCCTCAGGAGTACGTCCATGGTAACTGCCTTGATGTCGTTGCCAGACGATCAAGCAAGGTCTGTGATGGGACAGGTAAGCATTGCTTCCTTAGCAAGGGATGATGAACACTAACCATATGACACACTCAGTATTGTTTATATAAGTATATTATGAAGTAACCTGAACCCTATACAGACTACACCATTTACCTGTTTGGTCTCATAAGTACACGTGTTATGATAACGTTATTTTTGTTGGGCGTTGTGCATACTTGTGTTCGGAATTTTTCTTGCGACTATTGAAAAACATGCTTCGTGCTCAATGATACTGGCTTTAACCATCCATTCGTGACAAAAGGCGTATAAAATACCACACAAGACAAGCCACAAGTAAGACTCTCCAAACACTGGTCACTAATGCCTGACAGTGTACAGTGCCAGTCATAAGTAGCGTTCATTTGCAACGTGTCTACGATTGTGCACACGCTGACAGAAGACGTTAAAGGATGAAAACCAAAATCGTACAGAAACAATACCGTATTTCATATATGTATACTGTCATAAACAAACTGGCTAATAATTTTTAAATTTCAATGAGTGAACATTTTCTTGTTTCCATCTATTACAGGGGTTTACGTAAAATCATTCGTTAGTCATTTGAATACAAAAGTCTTAAAGTAAAGCTAAGGGCCAATGCTACAAAGAAAACCATCAGTGAATAACATCAGAGAATTCGTTATGCCATTGGGTAACTACGGACGTCTTTCAAAGCGATACATTATAGTAATTCTAAAGTTGCCATATGGCATCGTTACTCTGGAAAGTATTAGTACATTATCTAGATTCAAATGATTATCTGAAATTTTATTTTCTGCTGGTATTTAGTGCCGTTTTTATTTGGTAAAACCTGGCAGAGTTATGAATTCAAAAAGTCTGTACGGTGGAATATTTGCACTTTTTATAATTATTATGGTCGTGCGTTTAATGAAANAGTTATGAATTCAAAAAGTCTGTACGGTGGAATATTTGCACTTTTTATAATTATTATGGTCGTGCGTTTAATGAAAAGGATTGTAAGAATTAAATAACATTCAAATATTCTCTGGTTTTTAATTTTAACTTTTTTTAATGTCGGTAAGCTAACCAGGTTTTGGCTTATGTCATAATTGAACATAAANTCTGGTTTTTAATTTTAACTTTTTTTAATGTCGGTAAGCTAACCAGGTTTTGGCTTATGTCATAATTGAACATAAAACTTACCCCGTCAACAACTATAATTCGGACGTGAAACTTTATTGCACCAAAGTACTGCCTTATTAATGTCAGCTGCGGAATTCACAACTACAAATTTTAATACTAGAGCTGTACCAAATTAAAAGTAAGTGTTCCTTTGTATCAAATATGTTCCTCGTCTTTTGGCATCCTCGAAGATCTTCATAACGTAAGCAAAGTTTTCAGGAATTCTGCGCAAGTAATGATGATACATGTAGAATGAAATAATTAATGGTTATGTGTTTTTTTAATACTACATTAAAAAGCAGAAAATCACCTCCAAAGTAGGGAATATAATTGGAATTATTCTCTTAGGAGCATGAATTAAGTGTTCGGTGAACGTGCAGAGTGCCGTTCCGACTTAAAAAAAAACACAATTGAAGCCATATCTTAATAATTATTGAAAAATGTCCAGTGCCTGGGTTGGTATATTATGTGTTTATATATCTCACTAAGCATGTAAACAAGTTATCTTAAAACTCTTGCGTGTGGCCAAGTTTGGCATGGTAGAGATTGATACGTGGCTTAATATGATAGGTCGGATATGTCCGTGGCCTGGAATGTGAAATAGAATCTACACACACACATATAACATTGACCTGGATAGGTTGTAGGCAGACGTAATGTCTTCAACCACTACCTAATTATGGTTACTCGCCCGTTAAGAATCTCGTCATGATAGAAACGTCATACAAACCATATTATGAATGTTACACTTCGCAATAGGTTGATAACTATCTGCGGTGAACAAACATGCTCCAATTCATGCCTATCGAGGAATTTCAGGTAGTCTTGCTTTACTTAANCTATCTGCGGTGAACAAACATGCTCCAATTCATGCCTATCGAGGAATTTCAGGTAGTCTTGCTTTACTTAACTGGCTGTTCCAGATGTGCTTTGACTGCTCGTTCCATAGGTGCTGGAGACCGGCTTCAGAAACTGGATCCAGCTGCTAATAGCATCGCCCAACCCAGAGGAATTCTTGCAGGGGATGTACCTGCCAATGGACAGCCGAGTGTTGATCCTGCATCGCCACGCAGAGTCATTGGTGGTAAAGGAGGCGTACCACGTGCATAAGTTTGGGCCATTGCTCGTCCATCAGCTTAGGCTGTCGCAGATGAGCTACTTGGTTGGGTTCTGGGAAAGTCGCTCAGACATGCAAGGTCTCACCCTCAAGACTGGCATCTCCAATGTAAGTCATGCGCTTGTTATTCGCTTGGTCCGTTACTTTAGTATCAGGGACTTAAATTTTAATGAATAATTTTCCACTTGCCAATATTACACAGGATTATACCATTATAGTGCAATGTCGGTTGACAGGTGTAAATTTTGAGAACTTAGGTTCAGAGTTAGTGTATAAGTGTCGATGCTACTTGTTCACCACTGATTTCAGGGGAATGTGTTAGGGTCGAGAATTTGCAGACTCAAGATATAGAGCGCGCTCAGCCTAAACATTGGGAATTTTTTCAAATATTACCAACATTGAAAGATGTCACTGTTCCACTTCCATATATTTTTAAATTCTTACTGACTGGCAAGCCTCAGGTAAAGTTGGAAACGACGGACAGTAAATAGTTGCAGGCCTAACGTTGTATTAAAAGTGTCAGGTGAACATTTGTGAATACTGAAATTATTTCTCTGACTTTATTGTTTCTATAATTATAAGTGTAAGAATTAAGACATCTATAAAAAATTACTTTACAGTCTCGCTTAACTGCCGGGTGAATAAAGTGCCGAAGCCTATGGCAATGTTAGTTGCACATATGGCGGATGAATACACACTGGGCATACAAGTAGATCTTTATCAGGGCTTTGAAAAGTGCTCATCTTACCGTGGAAAGCATATAGCAAGCCACAAGAGTAGTGTTATGGTAGTATGTGTCATATTAATACATAATACTTTTAAGGCCACTGAACCATCAAATTTTCTTTCATTTTATAATCTATTTTTATTTAATTAAATTGTTTGAAAAACACACGACTTCAATTCGACGTCGCAACTGTCTACATATTCCCATTATAGGAATTAAATTGCTGAATTCCATAAAATATTTTCATTTTGGTCGTGTCATGGGTTTTATTGAATTTTATTTTTCCTCCACAATCAGAATAATTCAAACAAGTCGAAGATTTTTTTTATATGCAGTTTCATTGTCCAGGAATATATATTTACAAAATAAATAGCATAATATTTAAATACATTAGCATTTCTTTATGTGAGGTTCATCATCTAACGCCTGAATAAATTATTATTTTTTCTTTTCGTTTCTTGTTTATTTTTTATTTACTATAAAACTCTTCCTTACAAAGCAGTTAAAGTATCTAACATTCAGTTATTTGTTGTGGTGAAATTTTTTTTAATGCGCGTTTTTAATAAAATTATTCAATTCTTATTTCCGAGTATGTAATATATTTCAAAGATTTCACGTTTCCAATTCACTTTTTATCTGATAAATATTAAAAACGTACATGTGGAACGATTTCTGTATTCAAAAACTTGAAATCACTGCATTGAATTCAATGAAATATTTGACCGTATAGGATTGCCTATATTTTCGAAATATCAGAATTTTAACATTCTAATTTAAAAATGTCATTACCTACCGAACGTTAAGACCTGGATTATAGAAACTAGGCATTACAGTAGTACATATTGTGAGTATTTCATTCGCTTCTCCGCAGGATTTTTGTTCACTATTTTGTAATATGGTGCCAGGTGAGAACTGAAACTTTTATATCTCATTCACGCCCACTGATGCAAGTTTTGGCACTCTAATTGTGATTTAATAGACCACTCAAAATTGTTTTAAAAACGGGAGGCACAACCATTTTAGGTCTGTATTTCACAGCAGCCTAATCATTACAGCATCTGCAATTAAACTTTGAAGGCTAGCAGTAGCAGTGATCACATGAACATTAAAGTTACAGATTAATTGCCTCTTTCATCCGCCATTTTGTAAGTTAGTGTGGCCCGGAATATGATGGTTTATCGACCGAAAGGAATCCTAATATTTTTTTTACATATATGTAGTGATCTTGCAATTATACCGAACCAAGGAGTTTTAAGTGTATAACGTGTTTAATTCCTAAATGGTTGTCGTGTTATATCTTGTGGAAAAATTAAACTTATTTGAGTGTGACTTGGTATGCTGGCAGCAATTTTTATGGGCACGAAATATATTTATTTAACTACAATATTTTTATTCCAGCACGGTGAAAGATAATGTCACCAGAAAAATGAAAATTATTTTCACAAGTCAGTAAATTTTTACACTTTCCTTATCAACAGTTCTATGCACAGTCACTAAGAGTTTTTATAAGGCAGTCTGTCATCATTGTAATTGTGGTCTTATTCTTGTAGCTTTATCTGGAGTACCAATAAATCAATTTAAACCCAAATTGGCTTATTTAAGTACCTACTGATGGAATTAAATTATTTTACTAATATATATGCATTTGGTTATCTTGTCAAATTAACTTTAATGTATTCACAGAGGTGAGGAGGCTGTTATACGCAACGGAATGGTTTTCTCATTTTTTCAAACATTCTAGTATTTATTATTATTGTTTATTTCCGACTGCCAACCGGTTGGTAATGTTGTTGCTTGTATATTGTTTCAGCAATCAGCCGACGCTATTTCTAACTCACGTTATTCAGTGGAGGTGGAGGGCCTTTTCTACGATTTATGGAATACTATTGAAACGAAGCTTAATATATCGTAAATATTTAATATGTTATTCATTGTTGAAAAAGTTATACGGCAGAAAGATAAATAACAGACGCAGTTTTATTACGTTTTGGTTCAATACATTTCAGTTCAAGAAGTTTGCTTGGATGAATATGTGTCGCTCAATACATTAACTATTTCGGAAATAGTTGGGCGAAATTTAAAGTAATTAAAAAAACAGTAAATGGAAACGAAGCTGATGCCAACTTATAAGAATTACATTTCGCATGTAGGTGTGAAAATTACCTGTTCCTCAAGTTGGTGGAAATTTGCTTTTCTATTTAATACTTATTAGATATTTTTAAAGCATTAAAACGCATTTAAATTAATCTAAACCAATTCAGGCATTAAAAACCATAACAAGTTCAGGTATTGAAAATGATTGAGAACTGTTTAACGATATTAAAGATGGAGTCGCAATACCTCGACTAACTAGACATGTTGAGATCTGAGTGACAGCTATTGAAATGCAAGGTCACTGCGACGTCAGCTTGGCAAAAACGCAGCTCCGGTGGAACAGGGGAAGTCGATTCNAAACCATAACAAGTTCAGGTATTGAAAATGATTGAGAACTGTTTAACGATATTAAAGATGGAGTCGCAATACCTCGACTAACTAGACATGTTGAGATCTGAGTGACAGCTATTGAAATGCAAGGTCACTGCGACGTCAGCTTGGCAAAAACGCAGCTCCGGAGGAACAGGGGAAGTCGATTCTACCAAGTGTTTCAGGGAAAAAAGGACACACGTTGAAAGTTGATAGTATGTATCATTCTGAAGGGAAAACATCACTAAACATGTGCTCTATTAGCAAAGGTGCTTGAGATGCAGCTGGAGAGAACCACATTAGCGCGGTGTGTCGAAGGTCCTCGACAACACTGTTCTACGGAGGATTCTACGTTCAGGAAACCGTCGTGGGTACACTATCAGAGATTGTCCGTAAAATTACCATATCACTGTATACGAATAGTGTGAGAGTGCGAGTGGTAAATTATTTTCCTATAGATCAATGGTAGCGTTCGTAAATTCGCGCACGTAACAGTCCAATGCGTAGGGAAGTCAACAACTTTGTTTTGTAGCGACGCTAAACAT
This sequence comes from Clitarchus hookeri, assembly GCA_002778355.1. Classification (NCBI taxonomy): domain Eukaryota; kingdom Metazoa; phylum Arthropoda; class Insecta; order Phasmatodea; family Phasmatidae; genus Clitarchus; species Clitarchus hookeri. Next base: position 122,877 of record NQII01003591.1, read on the forward strand.
TCCGTTATATGCCATCCTATACGTGGTATTTTTTAGATAAAACTTATAGGTTAAAAACTTCCATTACAGATTAGGAAGTTTCCAAGAAAATATTTTACAGTGTAACTGAGTACATTTTCCCTCGCACGTAAATTGCAATGGCCATACTCCATGTTGGCATACTCTGCATGCGTGAATACTCGTGGCATCACAGCGCAGAATACAAACTACACTATCCAGTGCTCCAATCTAACTGCGACAATCCAGACCGGTAAAGACTATTCACGGTAAACTGAGAACTTATGAAAACTCTCTCAATTGGCATTATTGTCGATAAATATATTTTATTTTAGCCGTAGATGTTAACTTCGGAGAGCTTTGGATTGTACCCACTGCGTTTATTAGTCACATGGCATTATTTATTTTAAGAAGTTGGTTTAAGTAAAAGGAATGGCTGAACGGGAAAAATAACTAGGTTCTCAAAATTGCCCACTTTACCGTGAACAGTGTATACGACCCAGCACGTCATCACTTTGGGCAAGCGGTCTGCGCAAGTGATGTGCGCATTCAAGTGGCCAACTAGGCAAACGCCGTGTGTGTCGTATAGCTGTATCAAGAAAACCATTGACCGTAAAGCATATATTTATTGATGATTTCCCTTCAGAATTGTCAAAACTATCAGGCCTTGACGTATATCTGTTTCCTCCTCTAAAACCTCTGGTATGTTTGTGTCGGAATCACATAGTCGCGGGGGCCACAGTGGCTGAGTGGTTTTACCGCTCGTATCCTACCAAGACGTCCCGGGGTCAAAACCCAGCCGGATTAATCTCGAATTTTTGCAAGTGGAAATTCTGCCGGGCGGTGCCGCTGATCGGTGGGTTTTCTCGGAATTCTCCAGTTTACCCCTCCCTTTAATTCCAGCGCTGGTTCATACTCACCTCAGTCACCCTTATCGGCTTTCAAGACCACGCTGTTGAGAGCCGCTGTAATCTCTTCACTTAGTAAAATACTATGTGTAACACTGGAGTGTTCTGACGTAGGGTCGGACTATCGTATCGCGCTCCTGGCATTATTATCGTTAATCCGTACGCATTCTAATTTACCTACAGCTGATGCTGTTGAGTACTGTATGATCCTCAAGACATCGATAAATAGGATGAATCTGAAAAACACAGCCATTCTCTAGCTACATATTACTTATAACACAGCAAGTCGAAAACATAGATGGAACTCATCGTCGACGATGCTTCGTAACGTCGGTTATGCCTGCGCCAGCTAACAGTTTACAACCAGCTCTCGGAGAAGACACGTTGAGCGTGGCAAATATCGCTCACACTAACAAACGGCCGTGACCCTATTAGCAATAGTTTGCGGCTAACAAAGTTTTTCTACTGCGTTACTTCCGCAAATGTTGGAGGTCATTAGGATGCAAGGAGGGAACTGGCAACCCTCCTGCCTTCGTAAATTGTCTCGCGATGAGAGTTTTTTGACTGACATGCATAATAAATGACCTACTGCGGCACTGTTCTGTATCGACTGACTCATGACGCTGACTGTTCGTGACTCTGCATTAATGGAAGATTATGAACTCTGTTAGGTTTAACTTGAAATAAAAAAACCGATAAAATAATCCGATACTTGAATTACTAAATTTTATTTTTTTTTCTTTACTTAAGTCTCGTCGCTCTACCGAATGAGTGAAATCAAAGTGTGATTCCAGTTGCCAATTATAATGTATGTGGCAATATAACGGTGTAATTGAAGACAAATATCGTCTTGTGTTATCCCTCTAAACGCCACCGTAGGCGGGGAATTAATGCATCTCTGCCAGGCACAGTAACGGAATGGTTTCGTCTTTGAAGTCATTAGCGGTGCTTTTATGAATTTTCCACTAAAGAAATCATTATTATATGCGGGCCGGGATTCTTCATAGTAGAGAAGTGGGAATCCACAATAATATCGGCCCCAAAGAAAAATCCTCTATCACACATGCTTGCTTCGAGTCACTGGTGACAGAAATAACCGCCATAACCTTTCTTTTTGCTTCCTAATACAATATTCACCATACTATATGTTATAGTTTACAGACCTTAATTTCAGTGAATGTAGATTATATATCGGTATACATATTTTAGTGAAAAGGTGTTTATATTTATGAGTGAGGTAAACCTCATTTCTGCCCTACAAAATGAATTTTATTTCTCGTATGTAGGTCCAAACACAGTGTTTCCGATATCTGTCAATACCATTTGTGTTCACTAAATGAATACACTATTTAAAATCGATTAAATTGTATTTTTAAATTACTTAATATAGCCATGAGTTAATAAAATAAAACCGGCTCAGTTGCTACATACTAATCATGCATTCAGTAATATGATGTTATATAGGCAAGTATGCATCATGTAATGAATGGTGTATCGTAACACCGGGATTGCGAAGAGAGGTCAAATCTGAGAACAAAATATACGGGTCATTTTGTATTATTGCTAACCGTTTTGTAAAAGTAGACTGCATAAGTCTAGCATATGAATTAGAACAAGGCACTGAACCAGCTACACAATAGTACTGTGATGAAGGCAGTAATAAATGAATTGCAAAGTTCCACACGTGATAAATCATGTAATGACAGAACGCGTTAATATACACTACAGTAAAATTCTAAGAGATGAGGTCTGGCGATCGTGCAGGCCCCTATACAGTCTCACCACCTTCTATCAAAGTAAAAAACCAGTAGTTGTGTAAGTAATTTCTCACAAAAGAAATCTAATGCGTCAGTGATCCATCATTAGAGTTCAACAGCTTGTTTGTTTAGTTATAGTGGTGATCTACACACGATCATACGCTAGATTCATTAAGGCCGCTCAGATCAAACACATTGCTAATATACAATATAATTCGTATATTCTATTCACATTTTGATTTCTCTGCGCTTCCCGGTGTTACAATCCACAATTTTTTTTACATGTTGTACATCATATTTTGCCACAGCACCCAGGTTTACGAATCTCCAGAACGAGAAACAGGCATGATGACAGGAAATGGTTCCTGGACCGGCATCATAGGGATGCTGCAGAGAAACGAAACTGACGTGGCTATATATGGCGTCACAATGACAGTAGGTAGGTCCCTGGTGGCCGACTTCACATCCGTCTTCTGGAAAAGAAGGTGAGATCCTGTTGTAGCCTAATCATTGATACTTCCAACTTTTCTGTAGCCCTGCTGAATTTCTGCTTTCATGATATTCCTCGGCCTCATGGAGACGTAACCAGAAAATTACACCAATGGGTCAAAGCAATGCAGTTGTGCGCACTCAGTTTAATAATATTTTCTAGGAGAACTATTTCTTTTTACGCATTACCAACTCACCTATTTTTTTTTCGACATTTATTCACATTCCTGCAAATTAAATATTGTAATTTATAAGTAAAATAAAAGTAACATTTCAATTTTTTCAAAAGTGAAATACTTTAATGTAAAAACAAATTTAAATCATTTGTAATATGTACATGCCATATTTAGGAAATAACCAACCACGTCTTACACTGGGTGGTTTTTCAAATGCTTGAAGTGAGCTTTACCAACCAATACGTGTGTAGGTATATTCTGTAAAGACGAGTTTCCAAATGTTTTATTGGCAATGTATTCTCCCTGTGCCAAAGTAATCAAAATCATGTTTAACTATTAGTCTCTTTGTGGTTTCTGAATTTATTTGGACTGAGATGGGTTATATTGCTTGGTCTGCCTCACTCTCACTCTCGATTCCCCTACTATTCAACGTGATGAAAATGCTAGGTTTAAAACAAATTTACACAACGACCTTTCAACAGACCGAAGCCTTCAGAAAAATCAAATACTCCATGTTTACGTACATGTATGCATGGTTTCTCCTCATATTTGCTTGTGCTTGCAGCTTCTACGCCTACATCCAGTGGCCGACCACATCATATGTAACTGATATGAGGGGCTTCGCCGCCGTGATGTTGGCAACGGTTGTAGGCGCCACTTTAGTGCGGTTTATGACTCTGTGGCTGCTACCTGAACGAGGGGTGACCAAATCTTCAGTGGTGTTCGACGTGTCCTGCGCCTTTTGCCAACAAGGTGCAAACACACTTTTAAAATCAAACGTATTATATATACATAAAGCAATCTGTTTTTCACAGCACCAATATTTATTTTCTGTAACCATAATTTTGAAACCCAAAACAATGTCTCTAATAAAATATTATTTATTATTTATAAAATTGATTTTTTCCGTTGTTTATAGTCAATTTATTTACTCCGTCATATTGAAGAGACTTTAAATATCTGACTGTGTCAGTTACATATGAAGTGAGAGTATGACAGTGAAATTCCTCTTTTATCTTGTGACGTCCAACAGCATTTAAACCTTAGATTCTGTGAGAAATGGATTGACAGCGGTGGTCCCATTTAATGGCCTACTCGTTCCCCCGACCTGGCCCTACATAAAACCCTGGTATGTGAGACTCCAAGTGAGTCGGAGTAAGGTCTCGTCGCTCAGGTTCTTGCAGCTGCTTCATCTATACAGCACGTGACTGGGGTCTGTGAACATGTACGACAAGCAATGGTAGCTCGTTGCTGAATTGTATTGAAGCAGGAGGCCGGACCTATACGCAGTTTTTGTAAAGAATGATTACAATTAAACAGAAATTTAAAAGCTTAATTTTTATTCTCATTCTTTATAAAATTAACCTAAATTATCAATATCCGAGCTAGGGTTATTACGAAAATATCCGTTTTTTTTTGTCTTCTAAAATCCCTACAAGATTGTGTACTTAAATTTGTTACAACCTGCATATGATCTCTTTTACTCGTGGTTGAAAGCAACCGTGCTGCAATGTTAGTTCCGATGTATGCCTGCAGGTGTCGCAGGGACTCAGTGGTTCCGCCGTTCCTCCGGGTGTGTTGTGTTGATGGTGACTGAGCTGGCGGGGTTCTTGGTGTTCAGCTTCTACTCAGCCACTCTCATGTCGCGGTTGGCGGTGCAGACGCGAACTCACAGCTACGAGGCATTTGCTGACCTCGTCAACTCCACCCCCTACGTTGTCGGCTTATTGCGAGGAGGTTCCAGCATCGAGATGACCAAGGTAAATGTGTGTTGAAATATCCCCGTATTATTTAATTCCTCTTGTTAAATACATCAGTACTGTTGTATTCGCTAAATAGTAAGACGGATAGTAGTTTGGTTTGATATATCCGAAGGCAGTCTTAAATCCTGTGGAGAGTCGAGCTGGTTAAGGTATGTATACTTTGTTTTTGGGGGGAAAAATGCGACTTCTATTTGATGAGTTAGGCATAAATAAACTTTCCGCCTCTAGTTGAGTAGCGTTCCAAAAGGTATCCTTTAGACAGTTTTATATGGCACAGGCATAATAATAAAGAATGATTTTACATATATACGAAAATATATTTTTATTATTTCTGATTATAGATGTTATCCTGTACATTTACGTAGAAAATGTAAATAATTTGGATTCTTGCTGACACTTCTGGCGAAAAGTTTTCATTTTCCAAACTTTTAACATTTACTTTCCCAGGCTGTAATAGAAGTAACCTTACACGATCAATTACCTAGATATCGTCCATTATGGATGCGTGTCACTTTGACAGTGAAATGAGTCTTTTAACCCGGGGTATCCTTAAATTTTACCTCAGGCGGCAATGGCCTCAATAACTTGTATTAAAAAAAAACATGCAAGGTGGTCGCTGACAATATGACATATTTATGATCAGTTGAAATGCATTAGGTATACACTGTTCACGGTAAATTGAGTACTTTTAAATGCCCCGCATAATATCTACTTGTATACCCATCGTATAGTCTTCAACCACACGTAAAAGTATCATTATTATGGACCTGATCACTTTATTTACTTTTATGTCCAGTGAAACTTTTAAATTGTTATAAAACAAATATTTTACGTACATGGATGGGTTATTAATGTATGTAAAATGTAATTCATTTACAAACTGTAAGCGAAAAAAATAATTTCAGTATTCACAAGTGTTAACCTAAGACTTTTGATTCAACTTTAAGACATTGAACTGATGTCCCTCCGCTGTTACCAACTTTACTGGGCGCATGCTAGTAAGTATGCCCGTTAAAACATATGCAGGTACCAGCAGTGACATTTCTCATAGGTTGGTATTGAAAATGCTCAGTATCATTGGATAGCCTATATCATGCTTGACCATGCGTATTTAAGTACAATTTTACATATTTCTTGCCAGCCGCAACTGGAGAAGCTGAATTTGCACCGTTATCAGTTGGAGGACAACTTAGAGTACGTCATGGAACGAATTTGTGAGGGGAACTACATCTTCGTAAGAGACGGTCCAACCTTCAGCAAAGACCTGACTTCGTGTCAGGCAGACATCGCATCAGTTGCTGTAGGCAGCAGTTCACTTTCCTTCGCACTGAGGAGGAACTCGCCCTACCTGTGAGCCATCAACTATCAGTGAGTACTTGGAAAAATACCTGTATTTTCACATGTACTAATTAATGCTTGATACACTCTTATAAGCTGTAGTGGAGTGGAGAGAGAAATTGGTGTCTTGGGAGCCGATAAGGAAAAAACAAAGTTTGTATGGAGCAGCTCCGGAACATGAGGGCGGGAGGAAACGGGAGATTCCCAAGAAAGCCCGCAGACCAGTGGCATCGTCCGGCACGATTCCCACGTGCAAAAATCCGGGATTGACCCCGCCAGGAATCGAACACGCTTAGCCTATGCGGGAGGTGGGTAGTCTTACCACTACACCACCGCAGCCGCCACTAATTTAAGTTATAAGTTTATATAATGACAACAGACATTAAAACTTTCAAAGATTTTGCAGATCATTTTTTAGAATTATCGTCATTGTGGTACATTTAAAGTCAGGGATATGCCGAGGTCATTTAACTTGTGTGGGTTTTTTAGTGACAATTTTGAGAACGTAGGACAGGAATTAACACTACAAACTTCAGTTGCATTCTAAATTTTTTTATTATGTTTTATACAGTTAAATAATGTGATAAACAAATAAACTAATTTATAAAATTAAATTTGTAAAAAATATTGATTCTAGTGTAATATGTTTCAGATGTATATACATTAATGATTAATAATATCGAAATGTATATCTGAACAAAAATATATACTAGGAGATATAAATTTTAATTTTATTTCAAATAAGATACTAAAAATTTTAAAGGGGAATGAACACAATAATTGAAATATTTATTCTTTTTGAGATATCATCATAAAATGTAATATAAAATTGTGCAACATTGGAGTTGAAATGGTAAATACGTATTTATGTTCATGAATAATAATACATAAAAGTAAATGTCAAACAAAATTTTGTAGCAAAATATATAGGTTTTAATGCAATTTAATATAAAAAGTTTTTAATTTTTTTGAGATAATGGTTGCAATTTTCAACTAAATTCTGGTATTATTATTATACATACCACTTTGTCAAATTAATAGAAAATTATACACAATTTTCAGATAAAAGGTAAATATTAAATATTTTATTTTACATTAATCAAATACACTATTAGATAAAAATGTCCCATACTGAATACCATCCTTCTAACCACTTCCTTCCTTTCCATAGTTGGACAAGTTGAACAGTCCCGTCAGCAGTAGGCCAGGGTGGAGTCAGACAGCTATTGTGCCTTGCAGGTTGATGAAGATGCTGGAGATAGGCGACGTCGCGAGGCTGCGGAAGAAGTGGATCAGCGCAGAGTCCACTGCGCCGCAGGAAACGGAGAGCATCACCATGATGCACATCGCTCCCTGCGTTGTGAGCCTGACCTTGGGCATCGCGACTTCCGCCGTCTGCCTGCTGGTGGAGTGGCGCGTCGACAAGAGGACATCTGGAGTGGCCTGAGCGCGGGTGGTCTGCGCACCTGGTGTGTGACACCTTGGCCCAGGACCTCTGGAAAGACCACACACTGCACTGATCACATCATATGTTTCTCTAGTCACACTATCCCATGCTCTGGTCAAGTCAGCACAACTTCTGGCCAAACCATCCTGTGTTGTGTGATAAATAAATACACATAAAATGGTTATGGTTTCAAAAGGTGACCTAATTATTTAGAAAAATATATAATGAAGATCATACTATGAAGGAAAGTCAGAAATCAATAAAGCCACGTTAATAGCTGATTGTGTGTTCTTAAAAAATACCCCAAAATTTAAAAAATAAATTGCCATTTGAAGGAAAAGTTAGTGAATTTAAATTCATCTAGTTAATCCAGGCATTAGTTTGACCAAATGTTTGAACTGAATTACTAAAAAAATGAAATTAATAAATTAATATGTCTCAATGAATAAACTAAAATATTTGATATAATTTTAAACAATATAATTTTTCCGATGGTCTGTTCTATTAGAGTTTCAACTTAATAATTTAATGTATTTTCATTATCAATATTAATGAATTTTGAATCCAGTTAGAAAATATAGTAAATATCTCTCAACACCTAAATGTATTAAACATTAAAATATCATCCACAATAATTTTTGTGCAATTTTAAACTACTAAAACACATTTTTGTTATAGGTTTGAATATGCCTGTGAAATCATTATTATATTTCAACCGTAATACAAATTCACACATGTTATAGTATGATTTTAAAATTCTACAAATTAATAGATGAAAAGTAATATATGAAGATGTTACAAGAGTAATGTAAATATTTGACGTATTTTAGTTTATTTAAAAATTATACTATGGCGATGGTCAGCCCGTCAACAAATATATTAAAAAAATATATAAAATGTTTATATAAGTTAGTTCTTCTAAAATATTTATGGTATTTCATGTTTGATTGTTTAAAAATTTACATAATTATAAAATATTCTATGACTTTTTCCATTTTAAATGAAACCAAGATATTTGAGCGCAAAATTTGTACCTTAATAACATTAAAATAGAAAAATATACCAAAATTAAATTAAAGTATTTGTAATATTTTTAGGCATTTCTTTAAAAATTTAAAACCTTTAGACATTAAAGAAAATATATATTGACCTATCATATATATAATATTAAAAAAAATGTAATTTTTATTTAAAATGTGATGCTGTGAGAAGATTTAGTAGAAATGGTTAATTTTGAACTTGTATGTTGATTTCGTAATGCTTACATGAGCACTATGCACGCATATATGCATTGTCGTGCTATAAATTTTTCATTTTTATTATAGGTTTTGTCATGCTTTTCATGTTTTTCAACTTGTATTTATAATGGTCTTATAGAACTAATGTTTTTAATATTTCATGAAAAATTAAATGTGGATTTAAAAAATCAAAAGGTTAGGTATTATATCCTTGGCCAATCAGCCAATGGCCCAAAATGCTACAAATGTCTCGTTATACTGGGCCCTGAATAAACTCGCTATTAAATCAGTGCCCAGCATTATGACAAATTGATTTTTTTTTTAAAAGAAACTGTAACAAATTATGAGGTAAATCATTTATTTCCCAACGACGGTAAAAACGCATCATCACAAAGAGGAAAATTAAGTTAAAATTGCCATATGAATTATGTAAAACTAGAAACAACAAAACTAAAAATTAAAACAATAATAAATCACGTCAGCTTTGTACGGGATTTTTAGTATTTGTGTTTTGTGTAATAGTGTCCTGTGTATACCCAAGAGGATATGATAACTTTTTTTTTTTCTGTTTGATAGCTTAAGTATTGTACAAAACATGTGAAATAAAGAAATTAATTACACATTCTTAATTTGTAATTGATTTTTAGAACAACATAATGTCTTACATACAAGAATTTGTGATCCTTTTTAACATTTCTACAGTTTTTCAGATTAGTAGAATCCTGGGCATTTAACTGGCAAAAACGTCTCTGAGAAGNTCCTTTTTAACATTTCTACAGTTTTTCAGATTAGTAGAATCCTGGGCATTTAACTGGCAAAAACGTCTCTGAGAAGATTCGGAGGCTTGGTTTTTATTCCTGTGGTGAGTGTGGTGGGGGAGTTTTATCGTCGTTCAGAGAGAATTGGTCTGGAAATAAAAGACAGCTTCCTTTTTTTCATTTACCACTCCTAATGATTATTAATAGGGGCAGGGTGTAGGGATGCTTGGTGCAATAAATTGACCCTCCCTTCACGATCTGCTTGTCAAGATTCATCCCTGGCGCTTTCCTGTCCTGGCTCTTCGCACTTGGAAAANTGACCCTCCCTTCACGATCTGCTTGTCAAGATTCATCCCTGGCGCTTTCCTGTCCTGGCTCTTCGCACTTGGAAAACATGGTGGACGTTGCCGACAATCACCGCATATCATCGCCTCTCTACCGACATCTCACCGGGGAAACTTTATCGTGTGTTACAGGCGGAATCAGTGTGCATATGTTACTATGTTTATTCCATTCTGATAAGTATTAAGAGCATACGTTGCTCTGAAGTTTAAAGTTTAGCCGCGTCCATGCAGGTATTTTTTACCGAATATCGTTCGTCATACAGCACTTGTCATGAAATGAGTTTTACACCAAAAATATACCGAGTTTACACATAGTATAGGTTGTAGACGGTAAACTGAGCACTTTCGAAAGCATTGCTTAAGATCTACTTGCAGGCAGACTGTGTATCCTTTCTCTGTATGTAAAATTAACGTTGTCATTGGCCTAGTCGCAATCCATGCGTCGGTCAAGTGTAACTGTGAAATTGTTATAAAAATAAATGTTTTATAAATTTGCTTATTTTTACACTTGCTTGCATAAAAAAAAAGAAACCAAAAAATTAATAATTTTAGAATATACAGATGCTTACCTCAACACTTTTAATTGAATTTTAAAACACGGAACTACTTTTCCTACATCGTTACCAACTTCGCTGGGCGCATTCAAATCAGTGTGTCCGTTAAAATATATGCAGACAATATTAGTGATATTTTTCAAAAGTTGATTTTAAAAGTGCTTATACAACCGTGAACATCCTGTAACACTGTTTGTTTGCCACGAGAACGAACTCACGATAACGAACGGACCACACAATCAGCATAACATATTTTGAAATTCAGTGCCTGGCCCACTTAAAACAAGCATGTTAATATGTCCTTCTGTAGCATTACTGATGTGCGAAATTTGGTGGAAATTATTTTAATGGATTCAGAAATATAGTATAAATATTATTTTTTCTCGCCTCACACTACCTAACAAAAATTCAGGCAAACGAAGAACTCTGTGCTCATAATAGATGTTTTTAATGAATAATGTTTTCATACAAGACATGGTTGAATGTTTTGATAGAGATAACATACTTATCTAAATTACGAATATAAAATCCATTAAAAAATGCTTGCCCCATCTAAAACATGGAACTTTACTTGGCCTAACGTAAAATATGATAGGAATAGGTTGATTGCTCCCAGAGATAAAAAAAGCTACATGTTTTCACGTGTTGATCTTAACAATTGGCGGACAAAATTTTTTTGTGTTAACCCATTAGATGGTTGTCATTGATTCAGCGAACACATACAGTTCGGTTGAAATTGTTAGGGACATATGACATACTAAGTAAAGTATTTGCATGGCATTTATTTTCAAAATATGTGACTACCTCCTTAAGTTAAATAAATTTAGGTGTATTACAAAAAAAGCACATCGTGTATTTGGTCAGAATTATATAATTGTTCCCCAAGGTGAGGCAAAAAAATTTAATTTTGCTTTTGGTGCTATCTTCCAAAATGGAGAAGAAAAATGTGATGTGTTAGCTCATTAGATGCTAGCATAAATACTGCCAGCGTACAAAGGTATGTTGAACTGTATTACACTGTTTCAGAGGAATGGCATCCTAGGCTAAAATGTCTGCAAGGACAATATTTTGAGAACAAGTGTCTCGCCCAGTTCTAACATATAAGGTTTCTTGTTCTGCCATAGTAGTATGGTTTGCCAACTTTTGTAGGAATCCGAATACAGTTTTCCAGAGATATAACATAACAACTGTATTTCTTCATTTAACACTACATTACAAAATAATGAACAATGAGTATCCACGGAGACACATTTAATGGCTGTGATAGATATTATATGCTTAAAAAGTTAATTTGAAGTTTGTTACAAGGTTTATTTTTAGATTCAGCATAGTAATATAAAATGTTTATATGGCCCACTTAACAAATATAAACGGGGGATACTAGCAGTTGTTTAGCGTAAACTGAGCATTTTAGGAAGCCCCTTTTAAGATCTACTTGTATGCACGTTGTGTAGTCTTCCACTAACGTTGCCACCAGCCTGCTCACTAAATTCATGCGTCGGTCAAGTTACAATGGGAAATTGTAAGAATAAAAATGTTCTTATATTGTTTTTGATTTTTGCACTGATATGCATTAAAAACAGCACAAAGAATTAATAATTTATGTATTCAGAAATGTTTACCTTTCACTTTTAATGCAACGTTAGGGCGTGGAACTATGTTTACAATTTTTACTAGGCGCATGCCAGAGTCAGGGTCCCCATTAAAATATATTCATTATGTAGCAGTGATAATTATCAAAGTTGGACGAAAGTGCTTAATTAACCCTGAATAGAACATACAGTAACTTTATGCAGGAGGCTATCACTAGACTGCAAGGCATATGTTAAATGAATCGTAATAACTGCAGCTAGTCATTTATTACCTTAGAAGTCATAATTAATGTTATCATTATGAGATCTACGTATCAGTGTACATGTGATCCTACCTTCAATATTAGCAATTAAAATGATCATGATACATTGCCAAAAAATAATTCGCCTTATGATGTAAACCAATATGTGTCCCTCATGAATCTAGGACAGCTATGGACTGGCAGTGTATATCCCCGGGAAAATATGTGTGTAGTGCTTAGACAAATGGTTCAGACATTTTCTTTGGGCAGAGATAAGCTGTACTGTTCTCGTAAGAATTGTGATACTTCAAAACTTCTTTATAGATAACTACTAGCCTCTGGTAGAGCTAGCGAGAACTAAGCATATTGTCGAGGGCCAGGGGAATAAAATTTGTGCAGGAGGATAACAATGTCGAAATAGCATTTTTTTAAATGTCGTTATTTGTAAGAATCTTACGATCATCCAATAGTCACAGAAAAATGAAGTATTATTTTATTCTTGTGCAAAAATATATTCCACAACAAGTAACTGTGTTGCCCTTGGTTTCAGAGCAGAATTCAAAGTATTAATGTCATCCCATTGATCAGTTATCGAAGTACCTTCTAGCTTGATTTGAGGAATAGTGTCACAGTTATACAAAAATACCTTTGTTGTGAAACTTCACAAGTCAGAACTTCACGACGTAGCAGACGTCAGGAAATACATTTTCACTTCAACGAGTACGCCCTCGCAAATGTCAATATTGACCTAGACTTCGCGCTCGTGAATTTATCGATTCTCTTGAAGACAGTAATGGAGTCCCGCTGTGCCTTCACTCGCTCGGGCACATCTCCAAGACTTGTATCAAGTAACCAGGCAACTCTTTTTACGACAGAACTTATAATGATAACGTCGCCTGTCTTAGTTTTGCTTGCAATAACTGCAGTCGTGTCTTGTGACTGTGGTGTATTTAAATATGTAATAAACTCTTTTAGGGATTTATTATATATTCGAGAAATAGCTCTGATCTACAGCGGGAACCCATTCTGTAAGTTCTTTTTTAAAAGTAATGTGTGTATTTGCTTGAGTGAAGTATGCGTTAATTTGGCAAGAATTATTTATTTTAAAAGTTACGGAAGTTTTCCCGAAATTATGACCAAAAGTCAAATGTTCCTTTTATTTTTTATTAACCAGTTCATACATATACATTTTTACCAGACTAGTCAGCATATGCAAATAGAAGCCCAGTTTACAAATGTTCTACTCCTTTATTAAGACAACAATTTGATACCACACCTCTTTCTCGCTAGTATGATTGCATCTCTCAAAGAAATCCATTTCCCTACATAGTGGGTTAATGCACCAAATTGCAGGTAGTGCTATAAGGTATTTGTGTGCTCTGGTGCGATGTACGGTGGGAAAGGAATAGCTCTTGTGCTGTATTGAAAACCTGAAGCAAGGGACGGAAATACACCATTACTCTTAAGTGTATGTACTAGTATTAGGCATGCCTACCAGTAAAGTACGAGTGATATGTTGTATAAGAAATACGAGACATCTGATATATTTTGTGTTCGTTTGATCTGTTCGGGATGTCTGAGAGTTGTTGCTGCAGAACAGGCATATGTATAGTGTTTCAGAATATTCCCAGCATCCATCCTTCATTTGTGTGAAGATAAGAGGCCCGGTAGTTTCACGAACTTATTTGAGGACAAGTTAAGACTTACAAGTGTTTTTTTTAATTTGGCTTTTTTCAATAGGCTTGCATTCCGTAAGCCACGCCCTGCATGAATCTGAGACTATAAATACCATCTAAGAAAAGGTGTAGAGTGCCGTGCAACCTGGTCTGCGGTAAAACTGGAGCATCAGACAATTAACAACTAACTGAGGCGCGAATGCACATATAACTGTGGATTCTAGCTTCTTGCCAAATTAATCCCTTTTTTTCAATGTCTCTAGTGATTATCATTAATGGAAATGAGGCCGCAGTTGTGTAGTGGTTAGACTACTCCCCTCCCACATACGGGTTCAATTCCGAGCAGGTACCCTGGATTTTCGCATGTGTGAATCGTGCCAGACGATGCAGCTGGTCGACGGGATTTCTCGAAGATCTGCCCTTTCCTCCTCCCTCTCATTCCGGCGCTACTCCATACTCACTTCACTTCACCCCCCTCGGCTCTCAAGACCTCGCTATTAAGAGCCACCCAAATCTCTCCACTACACTCTAACGGCCATATTTTCTCATATGATAACAGACTATACCACTATAATCTGTATTCCAAGTGACCCATTCTTAGAACAAATATCCCTTTAATATAGAATGTCAGCTGAGGACAAGAACTTTTTCTCGAATATCACGTCTCGGTGGAAGCGACAACATGGTTTGCTATGGCACAATTATCAGTAATTTAGCTCTCTTCCTGGCAATCAACTGGGCATCCATGCATCTGTAATACGACACATCGTGATTTCTGATAATAACGTGCCTGTGAACTAGCACGGAGCATACATGTTGGAGGTGTCCACGCATGAGCCATGCATTACAAAACATATTGGCGAATTATGTCTTACGATAGGTTAGCTTAGTTGTGAGTGTAAAACAAGTTGTAATATATACATATAGAAGAACCTCTTTAAGTCAGCGCCATTTTTTTTCGTTTCTGCGTGTATGCAGTACCGATTTATAGAAACGAATAAATTTCAAATTTGAAATTAAAGAAGACTTATGAGTTGTTTGCATTTCAGTGAAATGTAAATATGTGTATTCGTCCAAGAAAATGAAAGGTTATTTCGTAAAAATTATAGAAAGGATTTCGTTCAAGAATGTTTAACAGGAATTTTTTCCCCTTGAAAGGACGATAGAGAATAATATATAAGCTAAGAGCACTGCTTATGAGCGNTGAGTTGTTTGCATTTCAGTGAAATGTAAATATGTGTATTCGTCCAAGAAAATGAAAGGTTATTTCGTAAAAATTATAGAAAGGATTTCGTTCAAGAATGTTTAACAGGAATTTTTTCCCCTTGAAAGGACGATAGAGAATAATATATAAGCTAAGAGCACTGCTTATGAGCGACTGTTTTTAATGATTCCATTGTAGAAGTCGTAATACAGAATCAAGATACATTCTTCATGTTGAACGACAGTCACTCTTCCCCCATTATGCACTGATGATCCTGAAACTGTCCATGTCGCAGTGGAGGGCGTGTCCTGCCAGGCTGTGGCGGTACACCGGTTGGCAAGCGCTGCTGGAGTAAGGATGAGCTTCCTGAACCTGGACAGAGGAGCTGACCTTGTCGACTTCTTCCTCAGGAGTACATCCATGGTAACTGCCTTGCTGGCTTTGCCAGACGATCAAGCAAGGTCTGCGATGGGACAGGTAAGCATTGCTTCATTTGCAATGGATGATGAACACTAACCATATGACACAATCAGTATTGACTATATATGTATATTTTGAAGTAACCTGAACCCTATACAGACTACACCATTAACCTGTTTGGCGTCATAATTACACGTGTTGCAATAACGTAGCCTGTTGTTATGCGTGTGCATGCTTCTGTTCGGCATTTTTCTTGTAACTATTGGTAAACATGCTGGATGCTCAATTATATTGGCAATAACCAAGCATGTGACAAAAGGTGTATAAAATTCCACACAAGATAAGACACAAAGAGGACTCTCAAAACACTGGTTACTAATGGCTGGCAGTGTACAGTGCCGGTCTTAAGTAGCGTTCATTTGCAACGTCCTTACCATTGTGCACACGCTGACAGAAGAGGTTAGAGGAAGAAAACCGAAATCTTACAGACACAAATCAGTATTTCATATGTGTAAATTATCATTAATTAACTAGTATACAACTTTTAATCCAAAGCGTCAAAACGACTTTGGTTCCATCTCTCACAGTCATTTGAATAAAAAAGTCTTAAAGGAAAGCTAAGAACCAATGCAGCTAAGTAAACACTCAGTGAATAACATCTGAGAATTCATTATTCCACTTGGAAACTTCGAAATTCTTTCAAAGAGATACAGTACAATAAATATAAAGTTGCCATATGGCATCGGCACTCTGCAAAAAATTAGTACATTATGTAGAGTCGAATAATAATCTGAAAATTTGACAAGCACCAAAACTGTCGCTTGGTAGAAAGTGTTTATACTGGTGTCTAAAGGGCCAATTTACTACTTAAGTAAACACAGGGCGATTGGAGTTCAAAAACAATCTAGTTTTATTATTCCTTTAACAGGTTCATCGACATACAAGTTCCCTAGACAACTCCCTCCCGTTTATGTACGTGGATTACTTATAGTTCGCGTCGTGGGGGGGGGGGGAAAATCTTCGTCGTACTTGCTGGGTGATTCCAGATATTCGTAGCACTCGCGGAACACTACTCAGGGTCCTTCACATACGCTGGATGACTGTACTTATCTGTTCGGCTGTGCTGGTAGGTGATTCTGCAGTTGAGGTCAGGTGACCTGGAACTGCAGGCCTCTGCGTCTGGTGTCGGCGGGTTCTCCTGGACTCGCTGCGCCCCTCCGGATTCTCGTCGGCGGCCGGCCGATACTGACCCGCTCCGCGCTCCTCGACGCCCGTCCGCTGACTTCGTCTCCTGCTCCCGACGGACTGCCTGCGTTTCTTCGGGCTCCTCCGGTTTTGTAGGTCCTCATCGCTATATTGGACTGCCCCCGCCACTGCAGGTAGCCGGNCCTTCACATACGCTGGATGACTGTACTTATCTGTTCGGCTGTGCTGGTAGGTGATTCTGCAGTTGAGGTCAGGTGGCCTGGAACTGCAGGCCTCTGCGTCTGGTGTCGGCGGGTTCTCCTGGACTCGCTGCGCCCCTCCGGATTCTCGTCGGCGGCCGGCCGATGCTGACCCGCTCCGCGCTCCTCGACGCCCGTCCACTGACTTCGTCTCCTGCTCCCGACGGACTGACCGCGTTTCTTCGGGCTCCTCCGGTTTTGTAGGGCTTCATCGCTATATTGGACTGCCCCCGCCACTGCAGGTAGCCGGGGACCGCCATGTTCCCCTGGGTAATCACCCGCGGGCGTGTACTCCAGCTCTCCGCGCTTGGGTCCAGCGTCTGCTGTTTTGTTTGAGTCGCCAAGTTTCTGCACTCAGTTCCGTCCGTGCGGAAATAATTGAAGGCGTCCTAGTCCTCCGGCTTGGCTGCTATTATTTCCGCCTGCTATTTCAAAAGCTCTCATGGTTTCATATTGTCAAGTTTCTGCACTCAGTTCCGTCCGTGCGGAAATAATTGAAGGCGTCCTAGTCCTCCGGCTTGGCTGCTATTATTTCCGCCCGCTATTTCAAAAGCTCTCAGGGTTTCATATTGTGGTCAACAGCCTGGGACAAATCGCAGCCTCGCCATTCCTGCCTGCTCGCGGAATCTGGCGTCTGTCCCTCTGTTCTGCCTCGAGGTTTGTTGTTTTGTTCGTCGTCGTGTGAATGCTTCGGGATCTCCCCCTGGACGCTGCACTCGTGTTCTTCCTGATGTCACCTGCTACCGTGACCTCCCCATGCCGATGGTCGCTTCGTCCTAGCGCTGTCCCTTTTCGTCATGGTTGCCGGCCCTAAATCCTGACTGACGTACCCGCCTGTGAGCTCCACTATAGCTTGAGTACGGACGAGTAAATCTAGAGACGCCGTAGGCGTCAATCTGTTTTACAAATCATCTCATGTGTACACTTAGATACACTAAAAAAAATTCCAAGTAAATAATTTCAGTTATCACAACTAGTTACCCGGCACTTTTTATTCGCCGTTAAGACGTGGAATTACTTTCCCTCCATCGTTACCAACGCATGTCAATCAATGCTCTCGTTATAATATATGCAGGTAGGAGCAGTGATTTTTTGCTAGGGTTGATTTTAAAAGTGCTCATTTTATCGAGAACAGCCTTTATCAAAGTGTAAATGGAAATGTATCTGATAAAGACATAGAATTGAAAATTACTTTTCATTCTTAAGCTATTCAGAGAGTCCGATGTTTGGTTGGAATTAATTTATTAGTGTTTCACCTGTATATTTCGTTCGTCTTTAAACTTGAGCGCTTTTTCCACTAACCCTTCATTGTTCGACTATACCTGCCACAAGAGAACCCTCAACTCTAAGGGAAGGAGGAGAGCCGTTGGTGATACGTTGCTGCAGTTCATTTTTTAGCAGTGTTTCTTATTGGTGGACTGTGTGTGAAAGGAGGAGGCGTTAATAAGGGCATGTACAGGAACTGGGGTGGGAGAGGGGATAATGTCTTGTCCTCCATAGAAGGAGAAGCAAAATTCGGAAAAATGTACGATCGGAGAAGTGGCCTAGTTTGTCATCGGAGAAGCGCACAATCAGAGAAGTGGTATACACCACAAACTGGAAGCTTTTTTTATTTCATCCTATTGAAATTCATGACGGTTGTCAGAACATTTCGTTGTTCAGAAATATTACGAACAAAAGTGTAGCATAATTTAAAGGAACGTTACTTACGGTCCCATACTACATACAGATTTTGTAGCGGTTATGTATTCCAAGCTCAGCTGACCTATCGCATGCTATTAGGTAAGACGTTAATGGCGCGTGTAACTTAACTCTAGCAGGGCGCGGCCTGTGAGCTGTACCTGGTGAAACGCTTCAGGTTACGCCAGCCACTCTGGAAGATTCGAGAATATATTTTACAAAACATGTGTGAGCATGTAGCATCATCTATGCTACAGAACGAGATCAGTGTGTCGTTGTGATCGTATCACGTATTCAGTTCAACACCCCCACCTCGGCCGCAAAATGTTAACTGCAGGAATATATTATACCAGATTATGAAAATGTTCCACTTAAACAATCTTGAGGGGAATTGGTAAGTAAACGTTTTTAAGTGTTGAGAACAATAAGCTTGCTATCTAACGCCATTTTTCATAAATTACAACCCTCTTATGATTGTATATTTTTCAGTATTGGTGGGTTTATTAGAAAATCGGGTGTCATACACATAACATATAGCATCATATTGATAGTTGGCGTGTTTTTTCAATAGAGAGGTAGATGGCGAATTGCTTTTTCTCTCTCAAAATTATCCCTACAGTGATCTCTGATTCCTTTTCAAATTGAAATATTAAGTAATAGGAAGAATACTGTGCCCACAATATATAACATACTTAATTTTGCAATAATATGAACCAAACAATACCGCAAACCTTTTTAAACGCCACAAATTTGAGACGTACATATGTAAGCGCTAATGAATTTCCTCCCTTTCCCTCTCCTTATGTTTTGAGACAAGATATATGGTTCACCCCTCTGCCCACCGCTTAAATGCTCGGTCTTAATCCATCCGTTTCTGGGATGAATAAAGATATACACATTACAGAAAAAAACAAGTTTGGCAGTCTGCCCTGGACTAATGTCCAAGGCACAGAGTCGAGGGCGCTCATCATATGACTCTTTACATGGAGTTCCTTGCAGCTAATAAGGTTAAATCAGTAGTTTTCATATGCAGTAAAGAAAATTATCTAACTAGTTTTACTTCGATAAAGTTTCTTGGGCTGCATATTGACAAACGTTTAAACTGGAAAGAACACACAAATTATATAACTAACTTATTTGATCATATTATTCTCTCAGACACGTGTCACTATTAACATCCATTGCAACCGTCAAACAAGTGTACATTATATTTCTTACCTTCATTATCTATTAACATTTCTGGAGCAATTCTACTAACAGTAATAAACTGTTTATTTCAGAAAAAAAAGTACATGAGCCCAGGATTTCATGCAACTTGAAAGATAGAGAATCATGCAGACAACTTTTTTAGACTGAAAAAATACTAACATTTACTGGCCAACATATTTATGAGTTTCGTTCACATGCTTCATATAATTTAGAAAAATTCCAAACAAGCAATAACACACTAAGTTCCTTCAATCTCCCTTCCATTATACCACAAAGAATACCACTTTTTGCAATCGAAATATATAACTGCCTTCCAATGCTGGAGCATTAGCAGGCTATTCAAACAAAAAAAAAGTAATTCTTATTTTCTAAAGCGTTTCATTCCAAGGAAGAGTATTTTAGTATTCTATGCTAATGCATACACAAGGCCTATAATCATCTGTTATATATATTCTCATATATTCTGACCGTTACTGATGCTTCCTATGTACAGCATTTTCTTCCGTTTTAAGATCAGATAATGCACCATCTTAGTTGTATGTAAATATATGTTACATGTGACCTATGACGTGTTCCATATCCCATTTTTCCAAGAGACATTCTAAGGGATTAGCTGACAAGAGCCTACACACCTCTACATGCAAGGGGGAGCCTTAATATGCAGCATGTCACCATGTTAGATGTACCCCCACCCACCCCTTACTGCCCACAAAATCATAAAAAATTAAAAAAATCAAAAACAAAATCGAAAAAAAAAAATCGAAAAATTGAGAAACATATAACGTCACCCCACCCTCCACCGCTAACCCCACACCTTATATATCACCCCCGCCCCACACCTTCACCATCCCAATATTAACTTATATAACAACGTATTATTTTAACATGCTTGTAGGCATGTATATATAAATATAAAACTATTTAAATTTATTCTATACATAATTATTTAATTTCATTTATGATATTTATGTAAACGACATATGTGATGGTATCTGCGTGTTTTTCAATTATCTTTGATTCCTGACGCGAACGAGTATGTGGGTTTTCTCAGAGTGCTCCCCTATATTTAAAAAAAATTGGCAGAACGGCTTTTGTGGGAATAAGCTAGGCATTTATATACAAAAATGGCAGTTGTCATTCTGTCACCGTGAGATGAACATCGATTTGGAAGCGCATTCTCGTCATACAACGAACATGGAGCCGCAATCTGCACCATCGCTACCTGATTGATGTCGATGTCGATTCTGAGATCTAGTTTTTACCTTCAGTCAAAATTCTCGGTGACATGACAGATCCACCTGTACGAAGAGTCCTTTCCACATGAGAAAACATTACGACAATAGACACATACAGTTTATGCAGGGCGATACATTGAAGAGCCACAACAAGAATTGCAAGGATCCGTCTTTTAAAAGCCAGCAAGTGTTGCCACCAATACCTCTTGCTGCATCGATGGCTACTAATTCCACAGGCGATTATGAAGAGACAGTTAATGCTAAAGACGGAATGAGTGACCTGCGAAGTATGAGTGACCTGCAAAGTACAATAGAGTCGGTTCGCGCGAAATATACACTTGCAAGTATTTCGTGTGAAATCGATGAGCTTCAAAACAAATGGCCATCAGCTCTAAATACTGATGACAATACAACTCCTGCTACAAAGAAAAGTAAATTTAAGATAGACTACAAAACAGGAGGTGAAGATGACCATGAAGACAACATTAATGAAAATGAGCATGAATATACGCAGTCGAATAACATTATTATGACCACCTGCTAGAAGTGCCATCTGCAGCGCTTAGCCCATGACATATGGACCATGATGTGGGCAGATGAAACGGATATATAATGCGACCGATAGGCTAGCTGTACACAGTACGCTTCCTGCTGTCATTGGTAAGGGAAGCGATTTAACTGAGTTGCAAAAAGGGATGATAATCGGCTTTCCGGGCAAGAGGGGCAGCATTCGGAAACAGCAGCGTTTGTGAACTGTTTGCGTGCTTCTGTGGTAAAGGTGTATCGTGAGTGGACGAATGGAATCATTGAGAATAAACATAGTGGAAACTGCGGAGATCCATGAGCCATTGATTTCCGAGGTGAATGTTGACTACGACGGTACGTGAAAGCCAACCGACAGATAACAGTCAAACAGCTTGACGTGTGACGCATTAGGAGTATTAGAGCGGCGCTGTCCCACAACCACCCCCCCCCCCCCCCCCCCC
>NQII01003591.1:148018-169306 GCA_002778355.1 Clitarchus hookeri
AAGGATCGATCGAGGGATTGGGTTTGATCAAAGGATTGGTAAGGACTACTGAGGGTTGCTGCGCACTGCTGGGGAGGATTGTTGAGGAGGATTACTGATGATTGCTGATGATTGGTTAAGATTGCTGAAGATTGTTAAGGAGCATTATTGAGGGGTGCATAGGAGGGTTATTCAGCATTGCTGAGGAGGCATTGCTGAGGAGGCATTGCTGAGGAGGATATGTGAGGATTGGTTAGGATTGGTAAGGTTATCTGAGGAATGTGGAAGAGGATTGGTGAGAATTTCTGAGAACTGGTAAGGATTGGAGAGGATTTGTAAGTGTTGGAGAGGATTTGTAAGGTTTGATGATGATTGTGGAGGAGGTTTGGTGAGGATTGGTGAGGATTGTTGAGGATTGCGTGGGAAAATTGCTGAGGATTGGCGAGGATTGCTGAGTATTTCTGAGGATTGAGGAAGATTGATGACGATTGGTGAGGATTGCAGAGGTTTGTGGAGAATTGGTGATGATTGTTTAGGAATGCAGATGAGGATTGGTGAGGATTTGTAAGGATTGCGGAGGAGGATTGATTATGAGGAGGATTGATGAGGAGAAGGAAGAGGAGGAGGAAGAGAAGGAGGAAGAGGGAGGAGGAATAGGGATGAGGAAGAGAAGGAGGAGTCATCGCAAGTGTCAGTCTGTAGGAGTAAGTCTGTCGTTGGTTAGTATGGATCGTTAGTATGATTGGCTGGTCTGCTTGGTTGGCTTGGTCGGCTGGTATGGTTTTTCGGTATGGACTCTAGTTATGGTCTGCTAGAAATGGTCATTCTGTATTACTGGTCTGCCCCAGCTTTGTTTTTTCGCATTAGGAATATATTATTTTCCTAAAAGTTTTTTAGATTTTTTAGATTTATACGATTTTATTTTATTTTTAGAGTTTAAGGTTATCGGGTCAATGTCAAGATCGATAACAACCAACATTGTGGTCAGAGTCATCAATGTAAATTTTTCCTTGTGTTTAGAATTATTTTACAAATTTTTGCGATATATCTAGATTTTTATGATTGTGAGGGGGATAAGTGAGGGGCGAGGGGGTTTGGTTATAATGTTGGGGTAGGACGGATGGAGGGACGGCTAACGTTATTTTGTTCCTTGGTTTTCAGAATTTTTTCGGTTTTTTTTTTGCCATTTTTTTTTGTTTTTTATGATTGGGAGGGTGCGTGGGAGAGGTGGGGTGTGTTGGCTAGGGTGGTGGGGTTAGCGAAGTGAGGGTGGGGTACCATTATATGTTAATATATTTTTAATTATTGCTTTTTTATTTTTTGCGATTTTTCTCGATTTTTATGAATGGGAGACCGGGTGTTGGTGAGGGGGTGTTGGTAAGGGGGTGTTGGTTAGGGTGAGCAGAAGTAGAGGGTGTGGTAACGCTATATGTTTCTCGATTTTTAATTAGTTTTAAATTTTTTGAAGTTTTAAAATATATTTGAATTTTTTAGATTTTTGCGATTTTTTTTAGAATTTTTTGTGTTCAAGGTTATCCAAGGTTACGGGCACGGGGCAAGGTCACTAACGTGAGGTCAAAGTCACCCAGGTCCAATATGATGGTCGAGTGACGTCACAACATGGCGGCCGGCGCTTGGCGTCTGTCCCCCGTCCCCCTTATCAATGACTCAACATAGTCATACTACTATTGCTCTATACCCAGTTTCGTTCGTTTTTATTTAATCACGCTTTTCCGCAATACATTTTTCAAACTACTATCATTACTCTAACACATCCTGTACTTAAGGAGTGCCCTTACCTACGGATATATATGGGGAAATAATCTAGCCTAATTTCACAATCGTTACGTCACCGGCGCTATGTCGTGACGCCTAATACAATATCCTAGCTGTTGTGTATAGAGCTCTATTTTGTCAGCGTAATCATAGGTTCGATATGAAAAAAAAAGACTGCAATCAACAGGCATTTGATAAATATACCAGCATACACATTGCCGAAGCTTTGGGTATCACAAAATAGCGACGGTTTAATAAAATAATCTTCAGCTCAGTCACAGCAAACTTACACCTGATTATTATTTTATCCCTGATTACATACTCCTACCAAGATTTTCAATTCCATAAAACAGAGACAAGCCAAATGCTTGCGAAAGATGTTACTAGCTCTTTACGTATCACCCCTCTGCTTGCACTCCCCTTCCCAGGGCTGCTTTTGGCTTTCGTGACTACTTCTGCTATATGCGTCTGAATAGCTTACTTCGCTGGAGTAAACACGATCTGGGTACTCGTATTTCGACTAAGTTAGTACACGAGATATGCTTGATATGTTAAGGGTGACTGATCCCCAGCCATCTTTGATATATGGATTTTCTACACAAAAACTTGGCAGTAAAGGTTTTATTTTACGTTCTGCGGCCTGATAGGACACTTTGTGTCGATTAATACATTTTCTGAAGGCCGTATCGCATAGCTGTCGTTACTGCAACTTACTTCGTAGACGATAGTCACACGCATAAAATAATCACTAATTCTTTCTCGACAGGTTTTTTTACAAGAGAAATCTCAGAATGTTTGGGAACCTATCACTTACGCTGGGTCGTGGAAATATTACGGTGCTCCTGAAATATAACGTGTGACAAAAAAAAAAACTCATGAATTCAAGTTTTTAAAAGGTTAATTCCCCCTTAGCACAAATTTGTTCGTCTTTCCACTCTACGGTCCGAACAGGTCCAGATTTACAGTATAATTCTTCCAACGAAAATTTCGTGTGCGTCACACAACAAACCAAACGTCGAAAGAAAATGTACTCACAGTTCGGCAGATCGTGACAGCACCAGTATTAATGGAGACAAGACAAATTATTAACAGTTCACACCGCACAAAGTTAATGATGGTTCTGCTACTTACAGCTGTTATTGTTCCCCTCGAGCGACAGTCTGTCTTCACCTGTAGTCGATCAGAACTGCAGCGTCACTGAATATCGGCGATGGACTGATGGGATTTCCGCGTGATTATAGCTTACTCTGTCACGGTGCTTGCACCACTGCGGCACGTCGTCCTTCACGGGGTTTTTTACGTGATCGTCTTTAGTCAGCCAACCCAAGCGTACTGCTCGTTACAAGTAATTGACGGGCATTACGTTAAATTTAATACATCTCATTAATTTTATTTATACAATTTTCTTGAGTACCGAATGTTTACACTGACAATCACTTGAAAAACCGTGAAAATTCACTTCTGGGAAAAGTAAAATCTTAATTCTTTCTTTTTTTACAAGAGGACAGAGTCTTATTTCTTATGTAGACCTACTAGTTGTATAGTTTTCTCACGGTTATTTGAACTTTTTTAGAAGCCCTGTATGCTGAATTTCTTCTTTCCACCCACGATGTACTGTTCCAAGTATAAAAATGTTCCTTTTTTTGGAAATAGCGACAAACATTCCAACTTCGATCGAGTTCACACAGAAATTATCACGAACATAAACACGTTAATCCTAAGCCAAATCTGCAAATAAAATATAAAGAAACCACTTTTAAACGTCACTTTCAAAAAGACGTTGAGTCATGGCATAAATTTTTCTAATTCACTGCCAATATTGCTGCACAGTTCAGTGTTCACGTTTAAAAAATATGGGGGTTACTTTTTTTTATAAGTGTTAGTTATAGAGAGATTCTAAGGACCACGGTGAATTTTATGACGAAAAACAACGCAGATTATCGAGTTACGGTTTTCGAATTCATCAGCTACTTTTACAGAAAAAAATGGTCATGCGTATTTAATAAAAGTGCGTGAACGACGTGGGGCCAAATAAAATGGATGACAGTAAGGACGCCCGCGGCGCACACAAGGCCGGATTGCTAATTTACGAGGACCAAAATCATATTTATGTTTTATATGACTATTTGATTTGGCGAAGTTTAAACTTAAACTTTTTGATGTGAATATGAACAAAAAATCCTTTTGAGGTTTTTTTAGGGGGTTTCACTACCCCTAGAATAAATAAAACCAGAAAAATATTTTTTTTATTTACATGAATACAAAAGGGTATCTTAATTTAAATCATATGCTCTAAATATCATCCTCGTGTTCATCAGATCCATCCTCATCTTCGTTCACATGGTCCTCAACTCCGCTGAGAAATGTAGGCACCCGCAACATCCCAACTACGACATCATTGAAAACCTCTTTTGTTTTATTGGGTTTTTTCCTTTTGCTTGTAATTATAAGATTTGAAGATATAAACATCCAGCGGAAAATGTCTATATTTGTATTTATTCGAGACGTCTTTCTTGAATGAGACTGTCTCAGCTTTTTATAGTCTTTGTGTCTGGCTTCTATTACGTCTTCCGATAGTTGTCCCACGGGTAACGCAAGATATTTTATTTTTTCAGCTCCGTGGATCAAATTCTTATGTATACCTGCACTCATTCTGTACTAACCATAAAGATTGACCCCATTTCAGCTGTGGCATAGCAATATGCCCCAAATTTTGCTTCATTTATATAGTGGCCACATGAAATCGCACATAAAATATTTGAAAATCGTTCAATCAACTTTTGCGAGATTCCTGTTATTCGAGATACTTGCTCAGAGTTTTTGAAAAACTTTCTAGCCGTGTTTTCATCATTACTATTACCTCCTCCTTGTTTTGGTTGGTCGACAACAAGCCCCATTTCTTTGTAAAAGTCGTTGCAGATAGTTTTCTTCCTTTCTTTAACCAATTCTTGTGCTTCTTTGCCTCTGGCTTGCCATTGCTTTAGTTCTAATTTATAAGATATATGTAGTAAATATTCGTAGCATCTCAGATGAGCATGCAAGATAGAAAGACCAAATCGGTATGTATTTGTGTCAACTGCTCTCCTTTTAACATTTTGTAAATCATTCATTAAGACGGGTGTGGCTTTGCATACGTTACAAGCTTGTGTGCTTTTTGTTACAGTTAAAACATTTATCGTTTTGCCATCTAGCATTGTGCAAATCAGAATGTGCTTGAAATAGATTGTTCTGTCTCCCAAAACAATGGATGTAGGTGTCAATTGCTTTATTTGCTTCTCAATGTTATTATACTCCTCTTTAGTGTTCTCGTCATTATCTTTTTTTAATTTAAACGAAATTGGACGACAATATCTTGTCGAAGACGGAGTGTGATTTTTCCAGTAGATTTTCTTGTTTCCTTCTTTCCCTTCTGAGACCTCCAGAGGCGCCATGGTACATAATATTATGTTTGAATCAGCGTAAATTGAATTATTGGTAAAGTTTTGCTTGTATATGCTGTGCCCTCTCCTCTACCATCCAAGCCCCACTTATAATAGACATCTAACGTGCCGTTGTTTTCCTGCATATTGTTTAAAATAACGTCTGCTTGTACTTCTGCTAGTCTCTTTATAGTGTGGTCTACTAGATCTTGTAAAGGCACCACAGCTTCATTTTCTGTTATTTCCATATTTAGCGGATAACATTTATTTTTTGCATCTGCCACCACATGGTAGGAAGGGCATATATCAGCCGCTCTTTTTTTGCCCCTAGCCGCATTGTCACATAGTCTTCCTTCGTTAAGCTTAGATCCACTATGAGACCTAAAGCTTCTTCAGCACTGTAAGGCACAACACTTTTAAAAGTTGTATGAGCCTGTTTCATCCTTTTTAACCTTTTCGGGGTAGAATTTATGGCAAGTTTCATAACTTGAGCTGCCGTCCTCTTGCCAGATTTTACCAAGCTTGATTCAGCCGCAGAACAAAGCTTTTCGGGGGTAAGACGCGAGACATAACTCTTAAGAATTCTTTTCTTACTTCGGTCGCAGTTAACTTAAAATTCTTTTTTCGGTCTTCCTCGTCTTTTTTCCGAAGAAGTAGGTTGTGGTAAGGTTGCTGCATGTGTTGAATGCATCTCCGGGAGCTTAAACTCTTTATTGAGCCAATTTGCGTGCTTGTCCTTGAAGCGGTCGTGCATATATTTACTTTCTCGCCATTTTGTTAGACATTTGGTCACAAACACTTTCACGGCATCTTTTAAATGTTTTACGAATGTCTCAGATGGGTCAATTACGCTTATTTGGTCCACTATGTACTGTACTAATCGTTCATTGCATTTTAATGACGAAAATTAAAAAAAAAACGAGCGTCTCTTAACACTAAAAACCGTTCATTCCTATGAAACTTTCTCTCCAGCAGAGTAGGGTGAGCGCGACTACCTGGAAATGAACAGCGTTATTTAATAAACGCACAGTGAAGGGGACCGGTTTTTTGATTTTTTGTAATTCTTATGAGTTGTTGTCACTTAGGAATTGTAACATGCAATGGAACTACGCAGAACTTTTTGTGAAAAGTCTGTTAACTAAATTATATCTATTTTTTTCGTACAAAATATGTCTTTTTTTCAAATCGATATAACTACCTGATTCATTGAAACAATTGACAAAAACCAATAATAATAACAAATACACACCTGACGCTTCACCTTCCATGTTTTAAACTTCACTATTTTCGGACACAGAGCATAACACATGCGTAGTTACTCCGTCAAAGTTATGGGCGCAACTGGCTCACGCTTGCCGTGCGAGAAACAGTGAGGCAAAGCGCGCCAGCACTAGCTATTGTGTTGCTTCCTCGAACCTTTTTTATTGCGGTTCTGTCTTTTTACTATTCTACTACCTAATACCAAGCTTTTTTTTTTTTTATATAGCAACGAAATTTTTCATTTTTGTCCTCGTAAATTAGCAATCCGGCCTTGTGTGCGGCGACTGGAAACTGGGAAAACACAGCTCCCTCCGTCCGTGCGTGCACGCATCAGAGCTGTGTTTTTCCAGTCGACTCGGCTGTCACTCCTCGTCTTGTCCAGAAATGGACAGCACGTGCAGATAACTTCCCGGAGTCGATTGTTCTGTTTTGAGAGCTGCAGCTTCGTTACAACTGAAGTGGCCGTGTCGCCAGACAAAAAATAATCGTACGAACCAGATGGGTTTTCCCCGCAAATATTGTGCAATTTAAAACCCCTAAACATAAGACTTTATAGCCCCAGTCAAAACATTTCTAATTCCCCCCACGGGGTAATTGTCGCTATGGCTGATTCCTGAATTAACCTTGATAGTCTATCAAGGAAATGGCAATCAATAATAGATGTTACGGTGAGAAAGTTGTTTCAGTTGTAATCATCCACACCTCAGGGCAGTATGTAGTCTATTTGTGGTTTCTTCACTTTTTTTTTATAATCAAACTTTTGAAAAATTACCTTATGTATGATATGTTTGGTTCTTTCCTGAATACACCACGTATTACAAGCGATTTATACATGTGTTAACATAAAATAATCTTGTTTTTTCTTAAACTGAACTTTTACTTATATCATATCTATTTATTATAACATTTCATTTATATTTAATATGAAAAAAAAACAGCCGTGGTGGTAACTACTAGTAAGAAATAGTTCTTATGCAAAATAATATTACACTGAGTGCGCACGAATACGGTGCGTTATCCCTTTGGTGTAATTTTATAGTCTTGGTTAAGTTTCGCCTGTATGAAGCGGAGGAATATCCTGGAAGTAGAACTTTAGCAGGGCTTCGGAAAAGTTTAAAGTAACGTTGAATAGTCTATAGTGAAAGCCAATAAAAAATAATATAACAATACTACCAATAATAAAAATTTGACAACGTTGAATTACTTCGTAATTTGATAGACTATGCACTGAAAGAGCATTAAGTCTTCTTGGACTTGCCGTTGACTGCACGGATATCCCATACTATAGCATACAAAATTGAAATATTGCATAGAAAAAAAATTTTTTGCACAAAATATACTTATTTCTGTAACAACAGTGTGCCAAAAATCCACTTTCTTAACAAAATAAGCGATCAGCCTTCTATCTTAAAAAATTAGCACAATTTCAACCCTGAACATAACTACATAGGGCTTATAGCAAACACCGCAGTTTTCCTAAATATTCTTTGGTAAACCTGACTATATCACTGTACAGTAAAATAACCACAACACAAAGTTAAACATTTTTATAACCCTGTTGATCAACCTCATTTCTTAATTAGTGTTAGTAAGGAAACTTCTTAAACAAGAAATAATTGGTGTTGCCAAAAATAACTTACGAATATATACTGAAGTCAAATTTTTTGTATTAGCAATAACTAATTGCAAGACTAACCATAAATTTCTACTTCGAAATTAAGTAAATTCGGTTGTAATTGTTACAGAATTGTCGTTCAAGTTTTATTTTATGGTTAGCAACTAGGAGTTAAAATAGTGAATAAAAGTCAGTAATTTAACTGTTTTATTTTGTGACTGGTAAATTGCAGATGTTATCGTAATTGGTGGCCTGAAGATTTCGCGTTTTATGGAGGGTTGGTCCCTCACAGCGAGCGTTCGCCTCTGACATGCTGTGGCAGAGCACTGATTTTTTTTCCGTTTTAATGAATGGCAGGGTTGCAGTCAGCTCGAAGGAAGCCGAGTGTACAGCACATTCAGCCCCGGGGCCCGCCATCACAACTGAGAGTCGTGGTCTGCTGGCCAAACTCCATTATAGGCTGCTCCACGGTGAAGTGAGCATGTCACTGCCCCTAAATGCGTACATTTCAACATGCACACTGACTGGAATGCGCCCAGTAAAATTGGAAACAACGGAGGGAAAATAGTTCCATGTCTTAACGCTGAATAAAAAGTGTTACGTAATCATGTGTTAATACTCAAATGATTTATTTTGCTTTCAGTTTTTTAATGCATAAAAGTGCAGCAATTAGCAAATTTGTAAAATATTTACTTTTAAATTAATTCTAAATTTTCAGTTGACCGATGCATGAATAAAGTGGTCAGGCCCGTGGCAATGGTGGAATAATATACAATGTGCACGCAAGTAGATCTTAGTATGCTTTCAGAAGTGTTCATTTAACGCGAAGACCCTTAAAGGAAATTAATGTGTATTTTTAATTTAATCCTTTCGGTCACAAATAAATATATCGTTTAAGGTCATACAACGAACAAAATGTTTATTCTGGGGTGTGCTGATATCGTTATAAGGCTCCATCGCATATAGAAACTAATAAATAGAGCCCTGAGTATTTCGCGGATTTACTTGATAGCAGGCTAGACTTCAAATTCTTCTTTACACTCGAGACACTGTCGTTTGCTTATTGACTGCTGATATCAAGTGAGGCCTTTGTAAAGGACTCTTCAACGCCAACCCACACTACTGCTTCCTGCTTACTACTGGCTCACAGTTAAACGGGGCGTGTCTAAAGGACTGGCATCCAATCAAAATGGAAGGAGACAAGACCAAGTGTTTTAAGTCTACCAAGCCACAGAATGAATTCGCGGAATACTCGGGGCTCTACGAATAAATATCTGCCTGTGATTAATGCTACTGAGCATTGGCAACAGCTGTTCATGAGACTACGGAATAGTCTTAAGGGTGTTGGACACCAAAAAATTAAGTATTTTATAATTGTACCAATCATTGTTCACTTTGTACGCATTATATGTGATGACGTTTTCCTCGAATAAAAAAGTACAATATTTTTTTTAATAATTTGATGTCAAATACCACATTCTTCTGTTTTGTTGCAGCAATTATAACAAATTCTAACTCAGTTGTACAGATGAAACAATTTACAAAGTAAACGAATCCTATTGACTACCGCATGACACATATGTAAAGCACCAAATAACCAACCACATACTTATATTTAAAAAAAAGTTAAATATAAAGTGTAGAAATGTTTTATTTTAAGTCATTTTAGCTGAGGTTGCTAGGGCGTATCGCTCGATCGCGAACGGTTCAGTTTCGAATCACGGTCTAGCTTCCACTTCTTTATATTAACCGAAACTGTTTAATGTACGTAGAGCCAAACAAATATTTAGTTGCGCCAACCAAATCTTACAGTTTGGGGCAGCCAAATAAGAACAAGAAAATGATGTGGTTTCAACTGACCCTATATAAACAATTAATTTAGTTGCGCCGAACAATCTTTGGTTGATTCAACAAAACATATTTCTCAGTGATACACCGACAGTGACGTGCGTGGATAATTTGTCATTGAACAATAAAGAAGACAAAGTGTTAATAAAATGTCTTAACATTTTAACATTATTACTGATAAATAATTGTACAATAGCTTCACTGGAAAGACCATTTTTTAAACCATTGTTGTGTGGCTTTTTTTAGATACAATACCTCACACTACAACTAAGGGTTTAATGACAATCTTTAGTAACCGTTTTCGTGAAATGATTGTAATAGGTTTCACCGTACAAATGTATGGCTATAGAACAGTACTAAAAAAAATTCCACCGGAAGTAGTTTAGTCGGTGGTTGGTCCATTCAAGGCATGCACATAAAAAAAGAGAGCGTTCCGACATAGGGTGGCGTGAGCTACTTCGTCAGAAATGCACCGAGCCAGACGAACGAGAAGAGTTTGTATGGACTTGATGGCAAGCGTCGAGGTGATGTTTGAAACACTGATGAATTACGATTTTACTAGAAGCCTCTTGAGTGTGGGTTACGGGAATACG
This sequence comes from Clitarchus hookeri, assembly GCA_002778355.1. NCBI lineage: Eukaryota > Metazoa > Arthropoda > Insecta > Phasmatodea > Phasmatidae > Clitarchus > Clitarchus hookeri. The sequence continues at coordinate 158,509 of NQII01003591.1, forward strand.
TCAATATCGGAATGGTATTTGAAATATTGATCACTCTGGACTCTACGTTCCAGAGTTCAAGAGTGCGGTGAGAGCGGAAACTGTGGCCAGAACGCGTTAATAGAGCACTTTTTAAATCAATTTTTTAAAAATGTCCTTACCCGCATATGTTTTAACCGGACACGCTGACTGTAATGCACCCAGTAAAGTTGGCAACAACGACCCGGGGGGGGGAGGAGGGGAATGGAGTAGTTAAAAGTCATAACGTTTAATCGACAGCGTTAGGTAAACATTTGTGAATACTGAAATTATTTATTTTACTTTTTGTTCTTAAATTAATATACGTAATAAAATTATTAAATTCGTAAAACAATTACTTTTGTAATAATTTTACGGTTTCACTTGACCGAAGCATGAATAAAGCGATCAGGCCTATGGCAATTTTAATTTTAAACGCGGCGGAAGAAAACACAATATTCATGCAAACAGATGTTAAGCAGGGCTTTCAAAAGTTCTCAGTTTACCGTGAACAGCCTATAGAAACTTTGTTAAATGGGTGCGAGTCCTAAGTTATACCCCATCGTTAAAATGACTGTCAACGTGGGTGTTTCTCACGTTGTTAAGCTCCCCGTTAAGATCTGATTTTGTCGATAAACCTAATGAATGATGGGCGTCCGTGGTCATCGGGTAAAGGGACCGCGGTTATCGTCCCAGTTAGAGAAACCAAAGACTGAACATAAGTAGCCTAATAGACTAATATCCTTGATCTGCGCATATCCCCAACAACAGCTTGTGCGGACGTCACGCGTCCGAACAAGTGACGTAGACTTTCGTTTACATTTCGTTTTCCGCGGGTGAAAACGACCCACTTATTCACCAACTATCCTAGAATATATTATAATGAAGGGGGGAAAAACGCAATTAGTAATACGTGTTAGTTTAGGCTAGGTTAGTTTAAACTGTAAAAACACGCATTCAGTCACGTAGCTGTACATTGCCTGAATTTAAATTTCTCCTGGATATTTAAAAATAATTAAATATTAAATGATCTGATTTTAAAATTGCTATCACAAAATCAATGTAAGATTGAGAGTTGGAGTCAGGCGGACGATTTGTGATGAGCAGTAGGGGGTGATGGTGGAGGCGCGAAAACATGCCTTCGCGTGTAGTAAAAAAGGTCTCGATCCGTGACTGATCTTACACTAGTTTAGGCCTACTGCGTTGCAAAACGATGGGTTGAAAGGAATATACGTAATAATGATGGCCGCCCAGAAAGGCATGCGCACTGACTGCAATCTCGTAGATGCAGACTCTCGGGACAGTTATAGTGGCAAGAAACCATTTTCAAGCTGGGCCTCGGAAGTTGGCAACTGCGTAGCTGGCATGCACACTCTACCCCCCACATTCCTTCTACGACTACACCAAATGTGTCTATAGTTTATTCGCAGTATTTTCGTACATTTTTTATTAAACGTTCGAAAAATCACGTAGGTATGACGGGTGTGGTTGTTTCCTGAATATGTAATGTTGCAAAAGCGTTTTATTCTTGTGTTAAAAGCATCTTATTAGTAGTTGAATTGAAATGTTCTGAGTGCGCACGATTGAGGTGTCTCTTTGTTGTAATGTTCTCGACTTCGTTAAGCCACAGAGTACTTAAGAATACAGAGCTGAAATGGTGCTGCTAACTGCGAACTCTCGGCACATACGCCCGCAAAATGGCGTTACCGGCCTGCAATACGGCGGAACGTCATACACCAATCAGCTCTTGGAGACTTATTTGCCAGACGGCAGCCCGACCAATAAGCAATATTCAATAACGTGCAATAGCCAATCAGAATCGAGGCCCGTTTCCATAGTTTGCCGCGGCCAATGAGCGATCGAGATCTCTTACATCAAAGGAACTGCCACGCCATTTCGCTTCTGTATACTTAACCTATTATTTGGTTAAACTTTGTTTGCACGAGGTGGAGGAATATCCTGAGAGTATAACTTTGGCTCTTCAGAAAATTTGGACGGTTCGCAGTAAACTTAAAAAGTTGTAAGACCAATCTTTGAAAAAGAAAAGCCCCTCCCCGTAACTCAATATGTTAAGTTCTAACGCGAACACTGAGTGGCATGCTCCTAATAAGGTTGGCAGCGAGGAAGGGAAAGTAGTTCGCCGCCTTAACGCCGTATTGGAAGTGTAATAATTTGTGGACAAGTGGGCTCCTGGTTTATTTGATTTATTTTCAATTTGTTTTTAGGTATACAAGAGCTAGAATTGGTACATGAAATACATTTTCCGTCCCTAACAATTTCAGAGATTCGCTCGCATGAATAACGTGACCAGGTTCGTGACAATGCTAATTATACATATGGCGAGAGAACGGAAAATGAGCAGAATAATACATCGTAAACGCGGCTTTCAGAAGCTCTTAATTAACCAGGAACGGCCTATACAAGCCAGCCACTTGTGACTGTTTTTCAGAACTAAAACTTGCAGGCACGACTTATAACTCATACTTTCGATGTGTGATGTGTATCTCGTTTCCACAAAGAAGGGATTACCGTCGCTCGCGCCGCTGACTAGCTGGAGCCCAGTTTAGCGGGTATGCAAAGCAGAAGAGCGCTTGCCAAACGCGGGACTGCTTTTATAACATATGCGCGTGACAAAATGTCTTGCTTAATGTGCCGCGTGAGTAGACTTGGACGCATTATAAAACGAATTGCCCAAGCGTGCGCCTCATATGGCTATAAAATTGTATTTCAGTTTAGGTCTTTAGAATGTGTAGTTCATTTGAAGACGCTAACGTCTAACTAAAACTAAGAAATTACGAATAACACATTACTTTGCTTTGCATTGTAAGAAATACGACTTAAACGTAGGCAGCTGCAGTTTTTAGACGTAAAGTGCACTGCGCAATAAGCTATAAAAATGTATCACACTGTTTAATTTAAAGATACGTAGGTAGGTAGGTAGGGCTTAATGTCTCGTCCAGGGGAGAACCCGCGTGACGGCGGGGGGGGNATAAACCTCCTTCCCCCTAAGCCTTTACATTGACATGAAACTGCCCAATAAATATTTTCAAACTGAAGTGAAATAATATCAGAACTGTTTAAAACAGTTATTTTCTTTCATTAAAGTTATATTTATTCCTAAAATTATGATGAGACGCTGCCTTCCTTCAATGCCACGAATTAAAAGTCTAGGCCTGCACCTGCCTATTATTGCAAAACAGGACAGACAACGAAAGCAAAACAAAAGAAAAGAAGATAACAAAAACGACAACGCCATACAAGTAAACAAAACAGTGCAAAACACAATGTCAGTGGACACAGCTGAACAATAAAAACACAAAACACACACAAAAATAGGACAAAAAATCACAATGAAACAAATTAGGAAAAGTATTCCTTGTCAGATTATAAAACCAAATAAATCAACACTACGAGCAACGCAAGAACCACAAAAAATAACCAGAGAAAAGAATAGATAAACCAACAGAGACAGAACGACGAAAAATGATAACACAAAAAATTATTTTAAGACTTCACGACGTTTCGGGACCTGGAATCTGTCCCTTCCTTCAAGTGAGAGACTGGAAGAACATTCTGGCACTCTTCCGAGCGCACCAATAGGAGGGCAGGCAGTCTCTGATTGGTGGTGCTTGGAAGAGTGCTTGCTGACTCAGAAACAGGGCCGTAAGGTAGCCTATGGGGTGAAGGTACTGTTGATTGAAGATGCAGGTCTAATTTGAAGTGGAATTATTCATTTTTGACAGCAAAACTTCGTTTTTAATTATTGGTATCCATATTCCCTTTGATTCTATGCTGTGCTGACTTATGATATTAATATTGCACTTGATAAAAGCCGATTCTTTGATTTTTTTTTCCCCCCTTTTTATGGCATTGGCTATGGGTACAGAATTTTCCTACGGAATCTTATGAATATTTGACGAGGCGCGTTCAGTTAGTTTTGATTTTTCTGTTTCGCCTGTATAGTGTTGTTTTTGTGTTCCTTGACACGGGTGGACAGTAGCGGGCCTGTTTCTCCTATGTACATACTGCCGCACTGACAAGGAATTTGATAAATACATTCCTGTGTGTGTTGTCGATCACTGGCGGGTTTTACTTTTGTTAGTATTATTTTATTGTTGTAGTAGGTTTTTAGCCAGTCTCCGTATTTTTCTGATAGTCCTTTAACATATGGAATAACTACAGTAGCTGCATGAGGTTCCGTGTTTTTTGTTTCTGTGATTACTGGCTTTCTTTGATATATCATAGTTTTAATGAATTTGTGTGGACAGTCATTGCAGAGCAGTTATTTCTTTATGTGGTGTAGTTCATTTTGTTTACTTTCTCCATCCGAGCATAGGCTCTCGGCCCTGTTTACCAATGCATGAATGATGCCTGATTTTGTGCAATGTGTCTGGTTAGAAGTGGAATGCAAATACTGGCCAGTGTGGTTGGTTTCCGATATACTGTGGTGCTGAAGGTATTGTTTTTTCTGCATACAAGAACATCCAAGAAGGGGAGAGAGTTATTACTTTCGACTTCATAAGCGAACTGTATAGATAATCTGCGGGAGTTGAAGTCAGTATATTCCTTGAGTTTGTCCTGGCCATGCTGCCAAATCAGAAATGTGTCTGCATATCGGAACCAGACCTTAGGCGGAGTGTCTGTTTCAGAAAGTGCTTCCTGCTTGAAATTTTCCATAAAAATGCTTAGCCACGAAAGGAGAGAGAGAAGATTCCATTGCCATTCCATCTGTTTGTTTGTAGAACTTGTCTTTGAATTGGAAATAAGTAGTATTTGTGCACAGAGTTATTAGTTCCATTATGGTGGGACTAGATCTGTTAATTAGGTCATTCAGTTATGGGTCTGCTTCATGTCTTTCTAGTATAATGCTAAGTGTTTCGGGTACTGGTACATTAGTAAACAGGCTCTGAACATCAAAACTCACCAAAACATCTCTTATTTCAAGTGCTTGTGCAAGTGTCCTGAAATGTGAGGAGTTCTTTATGAAAGATGACGTGTGTCCAACCAACGGCGAAACAATGTCCAGGATGAACTTATATAACTTCTGGCATGGTGAGTTACACGAACTTATAATGGGTCTGAGAGGAACATCTGACTTATGGATTTTGGGAAGACGGTAAATATGTGGTGGTTTACTGTTGTGTGGTGTAAAGTTTCTTTTGGCCTCCTCAGATAGGCTGGGCTGATGTTTCCTGAGAGTCTGATAAGCTTTGCACTTAATACTGGGTGTTGGATCTTTTTGTAAGGTAAAGTATTTTTCAGGGTCAATCAAATGCAGGATTTTTGTTCATAATCTGTGGTGTTCATGACGACAGTGGCATTGCCTTTGTCTGCTGGAAGGATCGCAATGATGTTGTCCTTCAGTGTAATGATCCCTGTAAGTTCTCGGGATAGATTCTGCTTGGGTGGCTTCGCTGCAGCTGGATCTGACCTATGTATATTTTTTCAGGTATTTTGACATTGCTTAATTATTCCTCAAATCCACATTCCAGGCATGTAGGTAATTTACTTTAATGTTTGTTTTATTGGGGTTACCTCGTGATCATAATTAGCGAATGAGATACATTTTGGGTTGATTTCGCAGCCCGTAACTGGCAGTAGTGCTTAGTAATTCACCTGTGGTCGTAAATATGGTGTGTGAACATGGCAACAACGTTGCATAAATATTTCACACACACACACACTTCTTCCTGCACGTCTAGACACTGAGTAGGTTCAAGAGGGTTCGAATTTCATTTTAATTGTGGCATGTCTAGTACAAAAATGTGTGATAAAAACAAATTTAAAAAACCTTCTAATAGCACTTCTAACATCAACAATATACATATACATATTTTAAATTCTAATCTGAGGTAATGGTGCTTATGCACTTAGGTTTTGACATAACGAAATTTTCTATTGATTTTATTCCATGAATTTACTGGAATTAAAAACACAAATAGACTTAAGTTACAAATGAATTAGTTGTTTCAATGTGTAAGCACATTAACTAGAACAACATGCATTTGAAAAAACTAATTATTACTGAAGTGGCAACATTTCAATGCTACTGATACGATACATGTTTTAGCAACATGGATTGGTACTACATACACACTATAACACTAAAGTAAGACCACTTTTACATAATTCGCATTTCAATCTTTTTTTTTTCTATAAGAACTACATCAGAACAGAAAAGGACGGCAACTTAGTTATTTGAGTATTTAAGTAAATAATTTATACGTCAGTGTATTGAATTTCGCGTCACGTTTGCGCTCTCGGCAGCCTGAATACCGCTAACGATCCTACTGTTGTTTCACATGCTGAAGTACAGGCTTCGTCAAGTATTACTCTTTACTGTAATTGCTGTAAAGTGTATAAAGTTTGGTGAAATGTGTTGCATGGGTTTAAAAAGATTATTTGGGAATACACACACAGAGACACACAGGCGGGAATGTGATCTCGCAAGCCTGTATTTTCTTGTGAAAGTAGACTAGAAAGTGATTATACGGGACGAGTTATGACATTGCACGGACCCCAACCCCTCCCCCCCCAAATAGAATGGTAAATCTTTTAAGTGCATTCTCACAAAGGTGAACCGGGTTTGGTTCTCGGCAAGGCCACTCCCGGATTTCACATGTGGGAATCCTGCCGGACAATGCCGCTAGTAGACAAGTTTTCTCGAAGATATTCCGTTTTCCTCACCCTTGCATTTTGGCGCTGCTCCAAATTCATCTCGTTTCACCCTCGCCGGCTCTCAAAACCTAGTTGTTAAGAGCCGTGCACCCTAAAGTGCATTTGTAAGGAAAGTTTTTTTCGCAAGGTGCAAAGTGGATAAGAATGGCACTGCTACCATTCTCAACAAACAACAGCGGAGCGAGAGTCAACACGTTTCCTTCACTCACCGTAGATTCTCCACAGCCAAGAGGCAGACAGGCCTCGTTCGCCTCTCAGGATTCCACTCGGCGCTGGGTAATGATGCTTCCATCCTCTTGAACGAAGCACTAACACTGCCGGAAGTCCTGGCTTCAAGGGGNGGCAACTCAACAGACGTAACACACCCGCGACTCCGCCCTACGCAGTTTCGGTAACATGTAGTATACTCTCAAACTCTACATGGCTGGTGTGAATGCATCATCGCGATATTAGCTTCAAAGGAAACGGTTTTACGATTCTATACGGCTACACATAACAGCTATCACAATCTATACATATTATAAAACTCAACGTCTCTTGTATATCTGTCTGTCTGTTAGTGCGCTTATCACTCGAGAACCACGTATCCGATTTAAGTGTTTTTTTTTATTCATAGCTATGTTCTCTGGCCAGGTTTTAATATATATTTTGTTACGTATAATAACATAAGGAATAACCAGTGACGATAATAGTGACTCAAGTCGGAAAAAAGTTTGCCGTCAGCGCACTCTCTTGCAATACCCTGTCTAAACCGTTAAAGATGGAACAATATCATGTAGTAAATAACTGTGTAGAATAAAAAGACCTAAAAAAAAACTCCGTGGTAGCATATATTTGTTTATAACAGATAAACACTAATAAGCGTTTTTACCATTTAATTCACAAGCAACATTCAATGACGAAGTTTTTCACCTTGCACTCCTTGAAATTGAAAAGCAAGTGCAAACATTGTCAGGAAAAAGAATTAAAAAACCATATACTTTATTTTTAAGAAATCTAAACAATAATTCTGTAGTCCACGCGAGCGGAGCCGCGGGCACAGCTAGTTAGCTATAAAACAGCCCGTAAAGTTATATGTGCTTTTCAAGCAAACCCCATTGACGGCAATATTAGCAGAACAAACCCAAACTTTTGAAAGAGAGCGAAGTTTTTTTTTATTATTAAGAACGTGTGGCTATACGCATAAAGTACACTTTGCATGTTGTACTGCATGTTTTGAGCAATTATCTATAACCACAAATTCAAAGGAAGAAATTGAGCTGAAAATGTATTTTTTTCAGTTTAATGTTTCCCTTAATAATCCTTGATTCGAATGGAAGGTATTCGAAGAAATTCTGCACAAAGCGAATCATAGATTAGCATCGTAGTAATGTTTTACTCATCATGTGCGGACTTAACTATGACAAGAACAACAATGAATTTTATTCAACATTTCCAAAATCAGTTTAATTTCAAACTATTCCTGTAAAACTGAAGATACGTTATAATTGCGTTGCCTAGTCACTATCACTTCACTTCCCTAGACCAGGAAAACTCACTCACTACTGCCATAGCGTCATTATTAGTTTTTGCTCTGCCTATTAGTGTGTCAATAGTCGTTTAAATATTTTGTTTACATTTTAGCGTAAAAGTATTCATTACAAGCGCAGTGTCTAGTGTCTTATTTGTAACAATGTAAAAAATAAAGGCAACAGACGACTACGAAATGGTTCACAATTGCGACATATTTTATTCCAGAAAACCATATCACAAATAAGTAATTTTAATGAAATTTCAATTGCACGAATATTTGTGTGAGTATATTTTGAAGTGCTAGTTTGTTTTTAAAGTAAATCTGAGCAGGAATTTTGCTAATGGATATTATTTCTGATATTTGTTTAAGAATTTTCCATAGGATTTTAAAATATTTAGCGTTAAGAAAAGCATCCATATGAACTTCATGATAAAAGAATTACCTGATGATGGTGTGGGATAAATTTACTTTCCTACAACCTTCACAGTACAGGCAGCGTTTTTATATCGTGTTGTTCAGTTCATAAATGATAAGTGCCTTATCTAAAGAAACCAAGGAAGTCGGCACGGCAACAAAGTATTTGGTATCCTTATTAAAGACAGCATATGAAAATAACACGTAAGAGTATATTTTTGATAATCTGTAGCTCATCTACTCGTTTATAAAAGAACTAAACAAATCCGGAGGAATCAAATTTTCTATTTTTAAGATCCTGAACTATTAAAAAAATGTAAACTTCCCTGAAAACTTATAAATTTCGGCATTTCAGAGCTTTTAAACATATATTAATTAGTCTATAGAAATCGGTGGCCCCGAAATTTTTTTAATGAACACTGGAGTAGGAGTCGGCAATATATTAACATAGTAATTGTTGAGGTTTAATGAATAAAGGCCTTTTAATAAACGAAATGTTTTATTATACTTTAACAGCAAAACTGATACAACAATGTTGACCGTTATATATTTATCAACTAGAAAAAACAAAACACTACACAGTGTTGCCAACAACTTAAAACTGAAGTTACCAAATAATAATTATTACATTGCCATATTTTAACACCCCCTCTCAACGTAATACAGTTCTATCTTATATCTTATCTGATACAATTATATCTTATTTCTAAGTTTGAATACAACACTTATTTAANAATTATTACATTGCCATATTTTAACACCCCCTCTCAATGTAATACAGTTCTATCTTATACCTTATCTGATACAATCATATCTTATTTCTAGGTTTGAATACAACACTTATTTAAACATCTTACAAATAATTCTTGACTTAAAGCCTTAGTGAGTATGTCAGCTGGTTGTTCACTAGTTTTCACATAATGAAGGCAGATATTATTATCTTTAATCAAATCCTTTATGAAGTGATATCGTATGTCAATATGTTTGAGGCGCTTAACAGTGTCTGTGCCTGCAATAAAAATGGCTGACTGGTTGTCACAATACATACTTACTGGACATACATTTGAGTAACCAAAATCACTTAACAAGTTTATCAGCCAACAGGCTTCGCTTCCTGCCATACTCACTGCAACATACTCAGCCTCAGTTGACGACAGACTGACTGATACTTGTTTCTTCGAGCACCAAGAAATCAAACAATTGGAAAACTTAAATAAATAGCCTGTGGTAGACTTTCTGTCTTTGAGATCACCTCCCCAATTAGCATCACAATATCCCTCTAGGACATTATCTTCACACTTGAAAACTAACATATAATTTAGCGTATTCTTGACATACCGCAGGACTCCTTTTAATGCAGTTACTAACATATCATTTGAATATGTTTGAAATCTGCTCAACATTGAGACAGTAAAACATAAATCAGGCCTAGTACTTGACACTGCATACATAAGGCAGATTTTATTATACTTTAACAGCAAAACTGATACAACAATGTTGACCGTTATATATTTATCAACTAGAAAAAAACAAAACACTACACAGTGTTGCCATCAACTTAAAACTGAAGTTACCAAATAATAATTATTACATTGCCATATTTTAACACCCCCTCTCAATGTAATACAGTTCTATCTTATACCTTATCTGATACAATTATATCTTATTTCTAGGTTTGCATACAACACTTATTTAAACATCTTACAAATGATTCTTGACTTACAGCCTTAGTGAGTATGTCAGCTGGTTGTTCACTAGTTACCAGAATGACGGGGAAATTAAATGTTGCATATAATTTCTTGCACAAGTAGACGACTTTACACCGCATTTGAGGTTTCACAAAAGCTCGAAAAGTCGGAGACAAGCATCCATATAACACAGCAGCGATTTTTCCAGTTTAAGTTTGAAAAAGGAACTGAGATGTCAGTATTTTTGTCAAAAATACAGGAGCTGCAAAATCAGCTTAAGCAAATGGGAGAGGAAATATCAAACAAGTTAGTTATTACAAAGGTACTAATGTCGTTGCCAGATGAGTACAAACACTTTGTGTCGGCGTGGGAGTCGGCGCCAGACGATAAACAAACCCTGGATAATCTGATAGCCAGGCTTCTGGTGGAAGAAGAAAGGGTGCAGGAGAAGGGTGAAGCGTCTCAACAAGCTTCATCTGCATTCTTTGTTAAAAATAGAAGAAACATA